>UCQR01019147.1:10786-29462 GCA_900474235.1 Cecidostiba semifascia | reverse complement strand
TTAGTGCAGCGAACGGGTCCTATTTTAAATTCCGATGCTTTTCGAGGGGAGTGAAAAGGCTTTATTCATTTGAGTGTATTTTTGGAAATTAAAAGGAGAGATGAATCGTACGATTTTTAAAGATGCGTTTTATAAATAATTGTTCATCGTACACATTGAGAAGAAAAATTCCATCCAATACAATAACCCCGCACTTCGTTCATCGATTCATTCATGCAAATCTAAAAATATATACGCGAGTCAAAACAGCAGCGCAAGAAATTATTTTCGCCCATGAAAATAAAAGTTATACGAACAGGTAGGTATCGCCAGACAACGCGTAGCTTTCCACGGATTTATATCATACATTTGGGAATAGTTCAAGGCCAGCTGGCGACTACTCACGTGATCATAAAAAAGTCGCGTATTTAAAAGCCGCGAATTCTGACGACACGCGGTCGTCTGCTGTAGTCGAGCTGTTGATGTAACGATTTTGCGGTGGATTACATGATGCGAATGTAAATGCTTCTTGGTATAGCACAATAGGAAAATCTTTTTTGTGGTGAACCTTTTAAATAATCGTGTTTGGTATGCTTCTGTATAATAGCCAGTATTATGGGATTCCCAGTATACTTTTTCCTCAATAATGATGATCATTCGTTTAACGACTGAGAGTTCTTTTTACGATGATTGTCGTAACCGCGTTGAAACTATAAAAAAATAAGTTTCAAAAGCCAAACGACTTTTGAAAAATCATGCACGTGAGTGAATGAACAAATAGTTACGTTGGCAGTATACATTATTTTGATTATATTTGAAAAGAAATTATTATTCGCACGTTACCGTGACGTACACTCGTATACAAAGAAACTCCGAGAATTATCATAAACGATCGAGTGTACGAGCATTTGCTTATTCCATTTACTTAAAAGAAGGCGTTAAACTATACCTTCGAATCATCGAACACAAATCATCATACGTATATACTTAATATTAAATGCGCAATAAAAAAATGTCGACATTTTTTTAAAAAACAAAAATTTACTCCAATAACCGATTCGCCACAAAGACAGTCAACAATCTCCACGTCAAAAATAAAAACGAACTCGTGCATCAGCGCGTCGAAGAAATATTTTCCTATCAAACACGTGCGGCCCTCTCGACGAATGTCACACTCGCGCGATAGATTTGCCTGCCGGCGATGTTTACGTTTCTCCTTTTCTGTACACCGATGCCGTCTTCTATACCCAAACTTTCCCGCGATTTTTCTCGGTTCATCCGCGATTTCGGGCGTCATTTCTTTTTTCGCTGGCAGCATTAGAATTTAAAATCGACACATTCACGCGCTATATATGGGACTGAATTATTCACGCGTACGATTGAAGCCGAGGATAGCTATGGAGGTACCGTGGGTAAAGATGAGTATCGTATCAATTATATGCTGAAGCTTGACACGTGTTCTCACGCATAAAGCTTCCACTCGATCGAGCAAATTTTTCGGCAAACAGCTTAAAAAAGAAATTCAGCGACGACAACCGCTTATCTAATATCAACTCCGCATATGTCGATCGGTATAAAAATCGTTCTGCAAAAAAATTGAAACTCACTATGTCGTCGGGCATGGGTATGCTCAGATTGCTGATAACGGTTGGCATGATTCGTCCTCTCTGCTGTTATATCCTCTCTGATACTTATTCCACTCGACGATCACAACAAAAACGAACTCCGAAATAAATCTCGCGCACACGACACACCGGACTGTGAACTGAAAACACGTGTTGCCTTAACGAGCGATCGGCAGCGTCTGACGCCGGCACAGCCGACCTGTGCGCTGCTGCAGAGACTCTCGGGAAGGAGATCGTGTGGGGAGTTTGTCTGTGTTTGTATATGGAGAAAAGTTGCTTGTGAGGTTCGGCAAGGAAATGCGAGCGCCTACGTGTGGATTCTTGTGTTTATATATGTGAGCACTGGAGAGGGGTATCTCGTGTTTTTTTTTCTTTTTTGCTGAGTTTTGGCATTTTTTGTGATATAGTAGAACTGATGCTGCGTTGTATTATACTTTCAAGAATTTTTAGGAAACAAGGATGCTGTTCTGTACTCCAATTACATATAATAGAGCACATCACAAAGAGTTCATTGATATAGTCAATCTCTGATGTCTCTTCCCAACGACCATAAAAAAGAAAGATCGAATTCCATAACAATATCGCGAACAACAAAGCTCGAGTATAATACTTATATACACACAAAGCAATCAGTCCTTCACGCTCTGTCTCCCTATTTAGTTCGTTATTCGACTTATTTGCAGCCATTATCAGCCCTCACCTCATTTCTCGTTCCGATTCTTTAATCTTTTCTCTCTCCTTCGATAACCTCGGACGTACATTATACATATAACTTACGAGCGTTTTAAGGAAAAAAAGAAGATGAAGTATATATCCACGGAATATGGCACGTTGCAAAATTCAATAATCTTTATGACGATCATGAGCGCCGCGCGTGACACTATACACGACTTATTAAATCCCTTAATTTGGATTGTAAAACGAAACTTGGAAAAATTGCGGATGACCGTAAAGCGATCCGCGGGATTTCTTTCAATTCTACTGGAGGATAAATAAACGAGCGCTTCTCAGCTATAATGGCTCTCTCGGTTGTAAAGATTAGCACGAGAGTATAATATGGCGTTTTTAGTCGTTATTTAATTCTCTTTCGCGTAATAAACTTTCGTATACACGTGCAGCTTTCAAATGCAAATGAAATATAAATTCGAGTTCCCAGAGAAATTTCATTCGATTTATTGGTAAAAGTATTATACGCACGTGTGCGAGGAGGTCAACACACCAGTGTCGCATATGTGACGTCGAGCCGCAGAGGCGAGCTTTTGTTTAGAAAATTCAATCGAACGTCGAGGGGCCAGTAGCTCGCGCACGTGACCACCGCATTGATCTATACCTACGCGCTCGCGCTCTGGAAGCTGCAAAAATAAACCCGGACAGCTGCGCCAGCTATTTTCGGCCTGACGATGGATGACGAGGTTGGAGACTACACTATAACTATACTGGAGGATCGAGATGGTATTTTAAGGACTGGACTAATTTTATTGGGTGTGGTTTCAGGGTATTTCTGTGGTTATATAGGTATATTTGTTTAAGGAATTGAGATTATATTCATCAAGTCAGTCTCGTCAAAGCTTAAGTCGAATCCATTCAGCGCAATAATCAGCACGAAAATTTCAAGCCGATCGACATCAGACAAAGCCGAAAAGCTGCCGGCTATATGGAAATCGAAATTGAAATTTTAATAGATAAGTATGAGCGAGAGCAAAGTATAGTGCGGCGCGAAGCGCCGACCTTGAACTCGACTCTGGCGACGCCGCGATCGATTTGAATATCTTTAAAGGCCGGGAGCCTCGATTATGACATTATAGTGATTATGACTTTTTATTGGATTGTTGGATTAGAAGAGTTTTTTTAAGACGCAGAAGTGAGGTTGGGTAAGATTTTGGAATTTATTATGGGCTACTCTGTAATCTTGCTGCGATTTAAGGAGGACCCGCGTTAGTGTGAATAAAAATGGTTTTGTAGAAGACATAATTTTCTATATTTTAATTTTAAAGGCAGTATTTTTGAAAACATCTTACGTATATCTAATATTTACAAAAGAATAAGCGCACGCTTTCAGGTAAACAAAGTATAACGAGCGATCAAAATATGGTAATATACTTCCGAACGTCATCACAGTGTGAAAAAAATAGGAAAACGAACAAATTAAAAGTGCATTAGAATAGTACCATCAGAATTCACGTCCAATCGAAAAAACCTGCAATCATCTATCGATCATCTTTTAGTGTGATTTTCCACCAAAACAAATTTTTAAAAGATCAATCATCACACACATTCATATACTAAAATCAATCATCCCATCTCCAATTACAAGAAACACCACGCCACATCATCACCGCATCATTTGCGCAATTGAGAAAAATTTAAATATCCCGCGCGACGCGAACGAACCCGTGACTATAGCGCCGCGCGTTAAAAAGTCATTAATCCTCAGAAAAGAAATATATTATATATACGAGCACGCGATAAGTATCACATTTCGCCGGACGATTGCACTCGGTCAACGCGTGCTGCAACGGCGGCGCGTTTACCTGTGACGTCACCGCTAAACTTGACCCTGACTCGTCCATCAAGTCATCCTCCTCCTGCAGCATCTGCTCACGCGAGTAGCACTTGCACAGCTTGCTCAGCACCGACATGTTCTTGTTCTTCATGATTCGTCTATTGTGCGGGTAATTTATGTATATACGAGACACCGGAGGTATGTCCTTACTGCATATGCAGTCAGGGGTTGAAGTTCAGGGACGACACTCGCGAGAGAGAGTTGCGCAGGAGATGAGAGAAAATTCCCTTGTGGTATAGATGTACATAGAGGGCGGAGACCACGCCTGGAGAGTTTTCACTACTGCGCCTGAGCGGTGAGAGACTCCGGCGCGATATGAGAGCTTGCGCGTCCAGCTGATCGTATCAGCTGGATTACCAGGAATTGTTAACGCTTGGGTATTTTTCAGGCACTAGCTGCTGCAGGGGTTTACTGCGAGAGGGTGTGGCGGTGGATAGATATAAGATTGCAGTGTCATTTAATAAATAAAATATTTTCATAAAAGAAAAAGTAGATACAAGCTCAGAAAGGCACACACATCAGATAAAATCTTTCACAAAGCAGAAAACTCAATCATACTAATAACCATCAAGATCTCTCATCATCTCTTATCCGATGGTCGGCAGCATCAAAGCTTTGAGCTTCTCGGCTCTATGCCGCAATTAAGCAATAATCGTTGAAAATTCCTCGTATATACGTAATACATAATATACAACGACAGACCGCGTGCACGCCCGATCATATCTGCGTAGAACTTGAAAAAGAAGCAGCGTATACAAAATGTTACACACACACAAGTGATGTCTTTGAGTCATCAGCCTTGAGAGTTCGACATCTATCGCCTCACTCAGAAGCGCAATCGCCAAGAATGACGAGCTCGACTTATTCGTTTGCCAAAATGAGGCGTCGAGTCGAGACTTAAGGAGGTGTAGATGTGCTGACGAGGAAGAGCTTTCGAGCTGTGATCGGTTAGCGAGATTATTGATGAATGTGATTGATATGTGTAAGACGATTTTTCAATAATAAGATGATTGTCCTTTAAAAAATCAAATCTTTAACGATGAGTCAAGGGTCACGAGCACCTGGCCAGAAGCGAACTTCAGTTCTTTAAACGAAGACGACGAACCGTTTTGGAAGAGAAAAGACAAGTTCAAATATCGACGCGTAATTTTCTCATAGTCAGCTGATACCGAAATCAGTACGAGGTCGAGCAGTGCTTCTGGACTTGAATACAGTACGAGTTGTAAATGCCAATGACGCGAATCGCGTACGAAGCTTTTGTCTCGTTTTTCGAGAGAAGCCGTGTCGTTTAATTGCGGCGAACGATCGCCAGCTGTACTCCGAGTTCATGAATGAATCCACGCTGTCTCTCTTTTTGACCCACTTTTATTGCCTCTTCCTTCTTTCTCTTACGCGAGTCTTATTTTCGTCGTTGCTCTTAGCGATTTGGCTAATCTCTGTGTGATACCCTGTTTTATCAACTTTGCTTTGCTTTTTTGAACGAATGCTACGTATCATATTGGGAGATTTATTTATAGTTTGCTGATGAAGAATGTAAAATGTATTCAAAGCCAAAGTATTGTATATAGATTTGTTATACAACTGATGCGTTTCTAAAGTCTTTAATAGGATGTACTATTAACTACGAAATCTGATGGTAGCCAAGTACTTTTCAAGTGAGATTTTGAAATAGAGCAGAATAACGTATCAGTTTTTTTTTTTAAATAAAGAATACTCTTAAAAATCATCTCAAAATCTTGAAAAACCAGCACAAAATAAGTATTTATCAGCATACACGACACGTTATCTCCAACTCGATAATCACACACACACACACATGTCGCCGCCAGCACGCATCTCAATTTCGTCAACATAACCCCGACATGCATCCTCCTCTCTCATACGGAAGAGAGCTTTCGTAACCGATGTTTGCACGTCGCGCGAGAGCGATTCTCATTGTCACCCACACCAACTCTCGCACAATAGCCTTTCAAACACTTTAGAAATGTATACAATTTGATTAGCAGATCTTCTTTGAAAACGTTATTATTATTTACAGTATATTCATGGCTCGCGCAAGATTTGTTTGGCGAATTAGAGGCCTATTCTATTTTCGTAATAATCCAAGCGTATTATGCGTCAATCATCACAGAATGTATGCATCTTTATACTTTGAAAGCATATCAACAATTATATTTAGGTCAGCGCGTGCCCTATGCTCAAAAACAAATCTTGCGTAACGCGTTTAACCGATACGTCGCTTTTCCTTTACTGCATTGCCTAATTAGGATGAAAAAAATTGTATACCCTTATCGCTTGGTTCGGGGTCAAAATCTCGAGGCTCGTGTCGAGTTCTCCGAAAATCGAAAAAAGTTCGTCGGCTTATTGAAAGGGACGACTAATTATAATAATTGTTCAATGCTAAATTTTGCACCAAATCAATCCTTGCGTAACGGCTTTAGAGATGAAGTCAAGTTCGTCATTAACTTCGGATTTGCGATGCATAACCTGACATTGACGGTATATATCGGGTGGAAAAGCCTTCGATTAGATTGGAAATTGAAAGCAACGTGGATTATTGCACTTGGACTTTAACATGGAATAGCTCCAGTTTAAAATTAACGGATTGCCGTAACCTATACAGCAAAGCCTCTAAATTCACAAGCTCATTCACACACACACGCATACGCCATAATCAAACTATCTATGATAAAAAAAAACTCACGTTCTGCTCAATGTGCTCCCACTTTTCATTCACGTAATTCCAAGAATCTGCCTCACTCGCCATCTTCCCAAACGATCAGCTTCTTCTTCCTCTTCTTCTTCGCTCAACCTTCAAAAGAAGCAGAAGATCAACACCACGAGGCAGAGCAAACTTTCCGGTACGACACTTTCCCCTGACACTTTTCTCATGCGCGCGAATCGGACCGCGGAATTTTTTCGACTTTTCCACGACTCGAGACGAGGCTCGGAGGGAGAGAGAGAACGGACTTTGCCGTACGGACGATCTTCTCTCTCTCAAGGCAAGACGCGCACGAGTCTATCGCTCGAAATACATATACGCAAGCGCTGGCATAGGCAGGTATTTTTGGTTGAGTAGACTGAGACGGAGAATACAGTGTGTATTTTCGAGTGTCCGATCTGTGTGGGGGGGCACATTATACTCGAAGACGTTTGCACTTGACATTTGGGACTGTGACTGAGAATTGGGTTTCTCTCGATTGTTTGGATATTTAATTTCTATATGAAGCTTCAGGGTGAAGAAGCTTTGCGATTAAAGGTGTAGACTTTGAGGTGGAAGTAACGTTCGCAAATGTACGAGTTGAAGAAGTAACCGACATCGTATCCTCCATCAATCACGATAACCATCAAATCTATCGCGATCTCCAATCAGCTATCGATCAAATCGATATTCTTTCTAGCAGCAACAGTAACAAAATTTACATCGGTAACTCTCGTCACGTACGTACTTCAAGGCTGACCGGCGATGAACTCAAAAAGTGTATACGCCATAACGGTTGAAAACTGCGTGCGTTTGATGTGTACCGGTTTTCCGCGAGCTTTTGATGTATTTCCCGTCACGAGGTTCGATGCCTCTGATTTTGCACTCGTGACTCTCGGCTGCTACTGGCGTTCGATTTATTTCGAACAAATGAGACGTCGATGGTAAAAATAGATCGACGGTAAGAACGATAGGCTTTGAGAGTTGTTAAATTTTTCCGGCAGTAATTTGTAGAGGGATTGAGAATAAAGTTATAAACTAGTCAGCAGTTAATGAATATCATTATATATATACGCTTACCAAAATGAATAGATAATGCTTGTTTATATCTTTGCTTATCTCATTACCGCATCCCCCGCCACTACTACCATTTCGAACTGATCTAACTCTCGAACAGCTACAAGTACGAGCTTGAAAATTACAGTCGATGAAAAATGTTGAATAATTGATCGGATCTATGGATCACTATAACGATTTTTCAAACCCCACACCGGGAAAATCTCGATCATAAGTCAGGATGGCCGAGCGGTCTAAGGCGCTGCGTTCAGGTCGCAGTCCACTTCTGTGGGCGTGGGTTCGAATCCCACTTCTGACAAATTTTTTTGCCTTTTATTCGATTGTTAAGCCTGCAAAAATACGAGGAGTATTCTGGACAAACGTTTTTTCAACGATTGTTATTTTCTAGTTGCAGGTAGATGATGAGATTGATAATTGAGGGACTGATGTAAAGCTAATAGTGTTGTTGAACTTTACTCGTTAAGTTTTTTTGAAAAAATCGTACTGGTTAAAATTCAGACTTATCGATTATTGTATAAAAAATGGATTTATTTTTTAACGTTATCGATTATCCAAACTTTTTTTCACCCCTGTTAGAATACTGCTAAAAAGATTTACGATTCTGAAAAAGTTTACGCAGGCGCGACACCATCAAGCATTTTGCGAGTAGTGTCAGTCATGCATGGTAGTAAGACCCAAGTGGATTTTCGGAGACGCTGGACAGCGGGCAAGTACCTATATAAGTGAAGGGCCTTAGAAAATGGTAAAAAGAACGAAAGATGGTACCAACGAACGTAAAGTATATCAATGCTAATTTCTTATTCCCTTGCACTATATCTTTAGCGGTGTGAAGGCCTTTCAACAGGAAAATATATTTTGGACTTGAATAAATGAGGAAGTTACAATATTAGAAAGAAAAACAAAGCATAATCATGATGGGTCTAAAATATATGACTTTTGGGATACACGTTTTATAAAATCATCCTTGTTTATAAGACAAACATATAATACCTACCTAGTTTAAAAAAGTTGGGGGAGGGGACTTAAAAAATAAGTATGTATACTGGTAAATTTATGGACTATCAATATTTAGCGATAATATTTGGGGTCCAAGTAGATATTCCACGAACTAGTCAGACATACGCAGACTTTTTTACTATAAGGGACACTGTCTAATCTTAAGCAAGTAGACAAAGTTTCAAATCGTTATATTTTTCATAAAATATTGGACGATTCCCTTGATTAATAACATTGTTATGGGAGACGATGGGAGATTTATATAAAGTTATCAATAAAATTCACACCATGAACCAAATGTAACGCGAATGAATCAAGTATGATGAGAATACAAACATTTTTAACCTACTTGACAAAAAATTAGCCACTCGTCGTTCATTCGATGGTGATGAGATGATAGACGAGATATATGGATCCGAAACGTTGGATATATATGCACGCACGTTACTTTCACAGCGACAATTTTCTGTAGTTACATCGTGCTCAATTCTAATACACTATTGTTTACACATACTTGACCCTGATGAACAACACCTGAACCTATACAACCGTACTTCCAAAAACTCTCTGACTCTCTCCTCCATGAAGACTATACTCGCCTTATTCATCTTCCAGATCTTCCGTCAGTCCGCCACCTGGCCACCATCATGTTATCCCCACCTGCTCATTCACAACGCACAGCGAAAGCAGAAACCGCATAAACAAAAGAATTTTGAAATTTGTTTACCCGTCGGTCGGTTGGCACTACTGCTCCCCTCGTCGGCCGAAATTCCAACCTCCCCAACTCCAATACTTAAACAACACATCATCCCCGGCGCACTTCCTCGGCGTCGCGGCAACGTCATCCTTTGTTCCTCAACCATCGATTCCGTCCTTGAATTCCTCTCGGAAACCGCGAGAGAAAAAAGTGTATACTTAGTGTTTCGTAAGCAGTCCTAAGTATCAGCGGCTTTCAAGAGCAAGTGTCAACTCCACGGTGGCAACATGGCCGAAGGCGACGACGATCTGCTTGTCACGATTTCGGGACCCGCTTTTTCCATGCTGCTGTATGAGAACACACGGATTCACGATCAGGTTTGGATTTTAAGTGCCTTCTGTTTATATTGTTTATAATTTTTTGCTCTTTCTACGAATTTGGGAGGATTGTGTTGTGGGCTGGAGAGGTTAGGGCTAACCTCACTTCGATGCGACTTTTCGACGGGTTTTTTCGTTTGCGAATTTAGTACGCGTTGAGGCGTTGCTTGTTTTTTGCTATTCCAAAGTTTTCCTTGTTATTCGTTTATTGCAATTGATTTCTACGTAGTATGGCATTTTTTTATAATCTGGACAGCTTTGCCAATTCTGCTTGCTCTCCAATGTTTACATTCTCTGTGAATCATTGTTTTGTGTCACTTTTTCAGATAGGGTTTTTACTGGGAGAAACACTTGTTTACGTTTCGACAAAAGTCACAGATTCCGACAACGACGTGCAGCATAGAAAGCTACACATAAGTAAGAATCACTTTTTCGTAAAGGTAATAAATGTACGATGGTTTTTTTTTTAACACAAATCAACTCAATTTGCAGATATAAAAAATGTAGTATCTTATCCTCTGGGTGAGCCATTTTTCAATGGATTAGGAAAAATAAAAGAGGAAAAAGTGAAAGGCCTTCTGGGTGTCAGGTTGAAAAATGTTGTTGGCTGGTATCACTACCGACAAGAATTTCGATTAGCCACATCGTTGAGAGATAGAAACATGCACAATGATTTGTCAACTCTTGTTTCAAATGTTAATCCTCTGATGGAGAAGGAAAATTTCACACTGTGTCTTCTGAGTTCTTCAGTCAATGAAACTGGTGGAACCCACAGATTTAAGCACCAATTGTTGCGTAAACAAAAGTTTGTACAAATGCTCAAAAGAAGTTCTTAGTAAAAGAAAATTATAGTGATTTGAATGACATTGATATTTTATGTCCACAGTAAAAGATTCAAGCCAGTGCCATTGAAAATAACTAATTTAGGAGCTGATGCGACAGACCCTGATGGTTCGGATTATAAGCCAGCACCTAGATGTTCCTCAAGTGACTCGGATGCCTTTGATCAAGTATATGAGCCTATCAGGTAAGGCTATCAAAATAAAATCTTACTGATTGTTATAGTGCAAAACTGATTTAATAAATGTTTCTATTTGAATAGGAATCAGTTAGAAAAGGTATCTGGCGTTACAGCTGTTACACTGATAGAAAAAGCTGCTGAGCATCTTTTGGACAATTTGAGTCCACAAGTATCTAGAACTGACAAAGAGATAACAGAGCTAGAAGTACGAGTAGCTTTACTACGTAATCAGATATACAAGGCACAGTTTGAACGCTCCAAAGAAAACTTTACATCCCTGGAAGAACAAATGCAAAAAATGGCAGTTGATTCAAAGTCGTATAATAGACCCCTACTCAAATCACCTTCACCTGACATTTTTGATTCTCCAAAGGTAGTACTCACTCCATGTAACATTCAGATGATTACACTTTCTTTCATTCATTAACTTGTAATTTAAATTTCAGAGTCCAAGTCCAATGCCATCCACCAGTATTACCACAACACAATCCTTGCCGAATGTAAAGCACGACGGCAGTGGCGACCGAAGCTTTCGTGATAGGGTCTCTTCTGATCGAGAACTTCGTAACTCCAACCTTACGCCCACAAGTTCACCAGGTGATGACTCTAGGCTTCAAGAGATCACAAGATCACCCAAAGAATCTGCAGCGTCTGCTAGTAGTACGGTAGAGCGCAGCAGAACGTTAAGGTCTAGGCAAACGGCTGATCAGTTCATACAGAGCACCACGACGAGGTCTACGACGCTTCACAACCGAGGTCTGTGTCAATCGCCCAAACACGATCCGGACTCCTAACCGTTAAGTTCCTCAAACGGCGAAGGACGATGATCGTCTTCGTCGTATAAGGAGATTATCAGGGAGAGACTGAGGATGACTAAATAATTCTCACGTCATTCTTGTTCACAAGTTCTTTTTTTACTTTATTCGTTAATACAACTTCTGTAAATACTTTTGTAAAATTTCGTTATACACGGAATGAGTCGAAGAGACAGTCAGTTCCTGGGAAGGAGATGCAGCAACAGGAGAAAAAGACTGCGCTGTTCAGGAGAAGCTTTTGCACCGCAAAAGATGACGGATATAGATATACAATATATATAAAGAAAATATAGTACAGAGCACCGAATGCGCATATATTTTTAAAGAATGTCGGCGGGGTTGTTGGGCAGGCCAGTGACCTCCCAAATGGTGGCTGCGAGCCGTCTCGAGTGCTCGAGCACGCAAGACGAGGTGGCGAGGCCCAGATGTACGCAGTACAGCTCGTAAATACGGATCTTGTTCGGCGAAAGTTTTGGGAAGTACGCCTCGGCTAATTTTCTGCAAAAGTAATAACGTTATAGTTTTGCTGCTCTTATTTTTTCGGAAACGAACACTCAGTGAAAAATATTTTTATTTTATTTGTTACGCATCAAAGTGATAGTCATCAATGATACTGAGTATTCGTCTTTGAGGAAGGGAATTCCGGTTGTTCAAACCTGTAGTAATCCCCGCAGAGAATACCGGGTACTGGGAAGTTCTTGAGCGTGTGATTGAAAAATGTCTTACACTTCAACGGTGTACCCTGAAGAACAAAAGACGTTTAAGATTATTAAATTGAGAAGATATATTAAAGTCGTTGAGCGCAATATGCGATTCTACGTACCGAGCTGTCTTCAAACCACAAAAAATAGGCATAGTTGAAGGTTGTGTCCTTCCACATTATGGACATGTGACCCTCCTGCAGGTGTATCCTGCTTTGCTCGACCATTGTCCATATCTGTGGAAGTCAAAACGATTTTTCTATAACGTATTATTACACCTAATTCAACTAAGCTTCTGTAAGTGCTTGTGCAACGGACTTTTTCCATCGAAACTGCGTAACAACGAAAGCTCGTTTGTATAAGTCAGTATTTACTGCAACTAACTTGTGATTACACAAAAATTGAGAAAGTTAAAAACGCACGAAGAATCTACTTAAGACGCCGTACTTTACATAAATTTGTGTATTTTCAAGCTTTGATAATTTGTAATAAGTGAATTCTACGATATAAGTTCCTTCGATTCGATTTATTATTCAAGAAAAAGTTGTTATCAATAAAATAAGTATAATTTTACCTTCTTTGTTGTTAATGCTAGTGTTTCCGAATTTGTGAAGTCTATCGTTGGGGCAGTCAACCTGTGGGTTGTCCTGTCTATGTATATAAAATGCACCAGTCCCGGAAATTCTTCGAGATATTTGTTGATGGTTAGGGAAGTTCTCGTAGAGACGCAAAATAATACATTAAGGACAGATACTGAGAAGCGTTTTAGCAGAAACACATAACTATGTCACAAAAAGCGAAATTTGTTTTCTTAAAGAATCCGTTTTCATTTCTTTACGTTGAAGAAGTGAATACTTGAGATTCTTCTAGAAAACTGCCTTAGATTAATGTTTCAACAACGGTGGAAGCAGAGTATTTTTACAAACATAATTGATATTGTTTACAACTACTACTTTCACTGATGTTCTTATAGCAATATATATGCATATATAGTAGTATCAAAAGGATATGATCCAATATTAAAGTTCTTCAATGCCTTGACTTTGAGAAAATCGCTGAAGTCATTTAATTTTTGGCTGACCAGTCTGCTGACTGTCAGTATCACATCAGTTCCTTGCTTTAAAAAGCTTTTGTCAAGGCAAGTCAGTCTGAATAATTCTTTTAAGGCATCGACAAAACCAATCATATTTGATTCTATTTGTAATATTGACTCTGGATCCCTGGATTTCAGGAGTTCCATATATTTTTTTCTAACAAAATCCCATTTCATTTGTAATCGCCTTTGGCACATGTCAACATCGTTGCTGACGTTTGATCTATTCTTCTTTATACCATCTAAGGTTTTTTTAATTGCTGTTTCCAAATGATCAAATGCTGGCCTGAGTTCATCAATATCCCTTTGCAGCTGAAGTCCATTTATTACATTTAGGTGGAAGAAACTGTCGTACAAACCAGATGAAATGGCCAGATTTGTCATTTCAACTATGGTTACTAAATTAATACCCTCAGCTAGTTCAGATATGTGAATGGCATTCGCTGTGTAACCAGTTTCTTCCGAACCAAGAAGCACCAATTGGCTGTAGAGTCCATCTAGGGCAAAATAACAAAGACCCTCGCTGACAGATGAATCTCTTGAGCCTTCTGTAAAATTAATTCTAATGTCCCTTCAACAAACTAACTCAACTCAGTAATATAATCAACACAAGATAAGAATTTTACTCACCAAATAAATTACTTATATCTTCAGATGTGGGGATAGCAAGTTTTCCAAAGTTTCCATGAGACTGAGCTTCCTCTTCTTTCTTAACTGATTCAGTTCGAGACATAAGTACATAATCATCTTTGGTATCCTTTTCAGAAACATCATACTCTCCATTTCTGAGCTTATTTGCTACATAGCACAAGAGGATCATCAGCAGAATATCAGATGCCAGTAAATCCTGTGCATTCTTGCTGGAGAATAAGGACAGAAACTTGTGTTCAACTAATATCAAAACATGCACATTGGAAAACTCTGACTGGGCTTTCAACTTGTCAGCTGCATCACTTAACACTTTCAATGTTGCTGATGCCAAGTCTGCATTTACTGATAACTGTTCAACGGCTTCTGTCAGGATATTCTGCTCGCTGCCCCTCAAGTCACTCCATGCATCCAGGAGATGAGAAACCATTTGGACTTTTTGTTTGTTTGTCTTTAATCTAAACAGTGAAATAGTATCATTTTCAGTTTTGCAATTTGATAAATTATTCACAAAATAACTCATTAAATCTTACACAGAGACATCTGGACCACAGAGATGCCTTATAATAGTGACACACACTCCCAGAGTTCGTCTCATCAGCTCCACCTCCTCATTCGACACATAGATAAAAGTGTATCCCATGAACTCGTCAAAGACCATGTTGGTACCATCTTGACACTTCATCGATGTGTACGTATTCCCAAACTGCGATGCCATAACATGCTGCGAAGTGACAATTGGCGAGAACAACTGCATTATGATGTTTGGACTAGGTTTGAAGTCTTGTGAATCATTTTCATCCTAAACAAGCGAATACAGTGATAACTTTATTGCCAGTTTTAAGAGTACAAACAAGCGAAGTCTGCACTTCAACTTCTGCTCTACAGCTTACATAAGCTTGTTTGCATTAGTGAAGCAAAATTTACCGTTAAAAGGCTAATATGCCACTACCATCTTCAAACATTTACAAATCACAAAGGAAAATCTACGTACAAAAACAAAAATTTAAATGGCTCAAAGCCATTATAGTTTACTATTCAAAAACTCCCACCTTGTTCTCACCCACCAAGCCCTGGAGCTTTGCCAACTTTTGTATGTGACTGGCGAACTTCCTGTTGCACTTGGTAAACAGCACATCGTTCAGATGATCGAATATCAGTATCCCCTTCATCGTCTTTTGATAAAAAAATACTTGTACTTTACAGATATGCGTATAAAAAAAATCTACTGCAAAGAGGAACGTATCTCTATCGCCGCATTATTTCTCACGACGCCTGTATCCTCGGCATTACGTAAAAACACGGCGGTGCCTCGCGGTGTTATTGAACGCGCGGCCGTCAAACAAACAGGTTTCGCTTACCTGCAAGCGAGCACTACACGCGGTTTTATTTTCGCAAAGTTAAATTGTGTCGTCTGTTCGAGAAGCGAAGGCGTCTGCTATGGAGTATAGTGAGTCAGTGAGTATATATGTATGGAGTCGAGCGAAAGTTTGTGTTGACAGTGTAGGTGGCAGCAGTGCGCCCATTGATTTTTTTATCTCGAATGAGAGACGAGTGAACTCGGGCCTGCAATTGTTGTTGTTGCTGCAGCAATTTTTCTCGATGCTCAATCTTTTGTTGTTATCGTTTGGTTTATTTTTGAGTTATGTAATTGAAAAACAAATGGTTTTTTGAATGGTATGATTGTTAAATTTTATTTTTAAAGATTGTCGCGCTGAAATTCATGAAAATTGAATATAACCACTTGTATTGACAATGAAAAATGTTTTTTTGTGATAGCGCGAGCATACATTGTCTCGTTCTATTCCAAAGATAAGTCCGGCTTGTTATCTTGAATGGATTTTTCTTAAACATCTCGCTATTAATACTTACGATTGATTGTTTATGCTAGAGATTAATAATCTCGTGCGTCATGTTGTGACGACCATTCAAAAGAATTGCAATTCTCGGTAAATATTTTTTCGTTTTTTTTTTTAATGTTCACAGATTGCGAGGAAACGGGCAACGGTAAATAGGAAATACAATCGAATTTGAAGTTGATTTATCATTTATTTACAGTAACACAAATATATTTATAATTTGTCGGAATAAAAATTAACGTTTACGAGGCTAACGAATACGCTACGATCAAATAGCTTTTGAACGTAAAACGTACGGATCACGTTTGAATTACAAAACGTTTTACAAGATACTGCGTTTTATTGGATTATGCGCGTGATGTCTTTCACGACAAATGGCAAAACCTTTATATTTATCTGCTCGAGTTTACACAAAACTTTATCCAAACTCATCATGTGTTTACATATACTTTCAATTAACTTTAATCAAACGACTGAAATATGTTTCATTGCTTACGGATTCGATATTACACTGTATTTTTCCCAAAAACTCAACAACGCAATCTCGGTGTGTATATTTAGCATCGATTCGCAAACGAGTGAATTCGATCTTGGGCGTAGATGTATATAGATTTTTCTCTTGAACAATGTTTTGTTATATACTTAGAGCACCCTGTTAAACATTTATTATATTTCACCTTTTATTTTTAAAACTTAAAGCTACACGATATCCTATGCTTGAGATAAACTGCACTTGCATTTTATTTTTTGTGCATTTTTTTTAAATAATCGGCCAACCGGGAATCGGATGAACATTTTTCTTTATCCGCGCGTGTTATATAGGCCTTTATCAGTTTTTAAGAGGATATATCCAGTGAGCTTATTTTTGTTCTCATTTACGTTTGGCTATAAGAAGCTTTAATTATACGATAATAATGCAACAATGCAATCATCGAATCTAGGCACTAAGAATATCGTTTAATTTAAATTTTATAATTTATCCTTTGCAATATCGCAATAAGAATATTTATTTAATCTAAGAAAAATAATCTAAAAAGTACGAATTATTTAAATATTTCTTAGTAAAATTCTTAAAACTAAGCTTTAGAATGTACTTAAATGCAATTTAGCACTTGATAACGATAGCTAGAATATAATTTACGATCCAAAACTTCACGACTATACAAAGATATAATTTGGAAACACACAAAGCTAAGATTGCGCTTCAACAATTTAATAAAATACTCAATTTTGCGGTAAACATATGATCAACAATATTATCCAAAGCTTTTGAGGATTTTTGTTTCGAAAAATCCTGGATGTACCCTCTTACGTAAACGACAATAACGTCCTAATTTCGACGTCGTTTGCTTACGATTAAAAAATTCATAATTCATATAGAAGATTAGTTTTGTGCCTCGTTTTAAGAATTTAAGTATAACTTTGCCTTCGGTTTTCTCACTCAAAAACAACTTATAGAGTATACTCGATAAAAACTTAAGAGGACATGATATTGCAGATGTGGATATACTTTCCTATGTTATCGATAGTTCAAATTATTCCGAAAAAATATATTTATTTTGCAAATATCTTCGAAAAAATAAATTTAACGCGAAAGTAAAGGAATATACTTTTGGTTCATGCTTTCTTTTTTTTACAATAAACTCGTATAGCATCATTCGTTTAGTTTATAGCTTGATGACTAGATTGAAAAGTTTTTCGTCTCCTATTTCTTTCTTCACTTTATATTTTCACCCTAGACAACTTTCTTAGTTACTTTTTTTTTTAATCGATTGCCTATAGAAAAGATTTCTCGTATAATCTTCTTCACTATTCCTGTCAATGTATATAATATTTATGTATATATGTACATACAGAATTTAATTTTTTTTATATCTCTAACTATTTATATATATATCTCATTTCTTCAAATTTATATAGATACAATTGAATCTCAATTCTCAATGGCCGATTTATAATCGCGACTCTGATTAATTCACATATAATGAATTGGACAATATTTATAAATCTGTTCTTTTCTTTATCTCTATCTCATATCGTTCTCTTAACACTTTAACGTTTTTCAAAAAATCTTGCTATATTATAGCACACGATAAATTTCAATGGTTAGATTGTATACTTCACGTGAATCAATAATTTGTTTTTTAGATCTGTGATACATATTAGTAGCGATTTCATCGAGACTTTCTTGTTTTTGCATACTTTCCAACTAAGCTTTTGCGAAGTTTTCGGTAAAAGTGCATAGAGAGACAGAAGAGACGGAGCGATAATATACAATTATTCAGTATAGCAATTCAGACAGGAAAGTACGTAGACGGCGTTGATTCTTAATTGTTGTGTTTACATTATTTTTTTCCCCCACATAATATGCTTCGAGCACAATAATATGATCGATAAATTTGAAGAACATGAAAATCGAACGCGTTATCATTGAGTAAAAAAGGAATATCTCCTCTTCGTCGAAAGGACTTTTAAAAACTGGAAAAGATCGTTGCTAAAATCGATCGTCGGTCTTGATTCTATA
>UCQR01019146.1:0-10522 GCA_900474235.1 Cecidostiba semifascia | reverse complement strand
TTGAAATTTAAACACTCATAATGTATTATTATTACTTTGGTTTAATTACATGCACCATAATATCGTAACCCAATATAAAACTCGACTTTTGACTCGCACACCCCTAGCAGGTATTAAACGAAAATATACTCACGTAAATAATCACATAACGTACACTTATTGTCACTGTCTTCTTATGACTATAATTCATTTATACATAGTATATTAGTCTATTGTCACGTGTGAGGGTTGACACGTATATAGCATAGCTAGTTATAATGCAATCGAGGACGAATCGCCAAATACGTGAATGGCAACAGCACGGAGTCGCCCCGAAGACCGAATTTTCCGACTCAGCACGAGACCCCTCCCACGATTTTGAACGATTGCAAGAGTAAAGAGTCATACGGGCAACAGGATAAAAGGGGATGCAGATAGGCATAATTAGATACGCTCTCTTTCATAGTTATTCATTCATTGTGAATTGCGATTACTAAACAAGACGGATTTACCGATAATCTATTGTATTCATTTATCGCGCCGATATTTTTGCAGCAATCATGAGCTTAATCCCTTACGAAGAAGAAAACCATCGACCCTCACACGTAACACTATACTATTTCAATGTTTTTAAAAAATTGTGGCCAGCAATTTTTTGGAAGGATTTTCAATAAGCCTTTTGCTTTGAATCAATTGAAGTTCAATTTTCCTTGCCCTTTGTACATTCTCATCTTTTAGTCCTGTAAAATCAATTCATACAAATTTGTTATAAAAAGCTATAAACTATAATTATTAATATTATTATTTGTTATCGTACCCAAAGAATGCTCGTAAGTCTTAAGAAGAACGTCGTGCAGAGAGTTTATCGTGTTTTCAAAAGCTGTTTTTACGTTATCTTCCAAGTAAGAGTGAGCAAGGAATAGAGCTGCAAATAAGTCGCCTGAGCCTGTGTAAACAGCTGGAATGACTGGCACATCAATTTTTATCACCTTGTTATCTACGAAAATCAAATCATTGATAATTATTCTATGAATGCTTGTTTAGTTAAGATACTGTATAATGAGTATTTTCTTGCCAAGCTTGAATTACCTTTAGCTGTGCTTACGATCGACGTTAATTTTTCATCAATGTCGGTAGATGATATGGCTACAGTTTGTGGTCCCATTTTATGAAGTTCTTGAATTCCATCTTTCAGTTCAGACATTGTTTTAATTTTTTTGCCTAGTAAAAGCCTACAATTACACAAATTTATTATATTTTATCTAGAAATATACAGATTCATATAATGTTTTAAAAAATTCAATAGTGCTCACTCTAATTCAAAATGATTTGGAGTTAAAATATCTGCTAAAGGAACAATTTCATTTTTGTAAATATCCTTCAGTTCAGCAGGAACATACATTTTTCCATTGTCTCCCATGACTGGATCACAAGCTATCGAACCAGATTAATTAATCTTTTTACAAATACTTTTTTAAAAGCAGTAGTTTGACAGAAAAGTTTTTAAATCAAAGTTTTTATTTACCATATACGAGTTTTGGATTTTTTTGCTTCAGATTTTTGACAACCTGAGCTATCCTCCTCAAAAATGATGCAGAACCTACATATCCAGTCAACAAGTGGGTATAGTTGTCCAAGTCGTTTTCAGCCAATCCATCTATCAGTTGACCTACAAAAAATAAAAGTAATATTCAGTTAAATTGCAATGAGAGAAATGAAATTTCAGAACATAACAAACATAAAAAAAAATCACAAAATATAAAGGAAAACAGCAACTCACATAAATCATTACTATTCCTACACTTACTTAAGTCTTCATCGTTCAAGACTTGTCCTTTGAAAACCTTGTATCCGGTATGATTGGACAACTGGACTGAGTTAATCACATCGACCTCAAATCCCAAAAGCTGAAAAGCAAAAAAATTAATTAATTGCAATAAGTTGTAGTTTAAAATTACTCTCAATAACAACAAAAAGACAAATAATTTTAAAATCATTGAAGTCATTTATGTTTTCATTCATCAACACCAAGTTGTTTGTATACACTAGACTACTTAATGAATGAAAAACCTTGGATACTACACTCAACTACTCAAAGTAAAATACACCGTTAAAATAAATAAATAAATAAAAGTACCTGTAGCGGAAAAGTTGCACTCTTGTTTCCAACGTATCCCGAGACGACATGGCTCTGGATCGAGAGAACGCGAGGCGTGTGCACACCGTTCATTTTTCACCACACCAGAAGAAAAAATCGACAGCAACAAATGGCAGACGACGCAGCTTCTCACGTAATATCCCAACAAAAGTAGTCTCAGGAGTATTGAACGGCGTAGCCCTTCTGATGGTTGGAAAAGTCAAGCGACGCGACGACGGCGCACAAGAATCCAGACTGATGACTGCACTGTTGATTAGCTGAGTGACGCATGGATTCTCCCTTCCACTCTCTTGTCGACGATGAAAATTCCATTTTCTGCGATACAGAGAGATTGTGCCTGTGAAAATCCCTCCTTTTCCACGAGGAAGTCTCGAGAGCGACGACGTGTGGATAGAGCGGATCAGTGTGGAGTAGATAACAAAGTTTTGCTGTGTGTGAGTGTGTGCGTTTTATTTCAAGGTTATGTCTATATGCGTGTTTTGCACCTAGCTGCACCTGACGATGTTCGCGCCATTATTCGAAAATGCTACAATTTGTAAAATGCTGACATGAATTATACAATTTTTGTACTTCAATTACCTATCTAAAATTCGAATTATACTTTCGTCTTTTAGTATTATTCTTGTCAGAATTAAAACTTTTAATTTTTTAATTTTTGAATGGATTGTAAGTGAAAAAATAATACTTGATTTTTACAAATTATTTATTACAAAATTTTAATATGTGACAGATCATTTGGTTCCAAAAAATGTACATACGTACAGGAGTTTACAAAATAGGTAATTTTCATTTATTTTACTAATTGTTATTTTACATTGATAATTAATCAGAAATTTCAATATATAATTCAATAGGATTTAGTGTGTCTAAAAACTTTTGTACAGGAATGACAATATTAAGCTCAACCATTTCTATGAACGATCTTACATCTTCTTTTGACTTACTATGCAATAACTTATAATATTTTGTGCCTTGCCCTTTGGAAACAAAGCATTTAGCCTTCCCACCGTAAGCTTCTTTTGTATACCCTGATGTTATGTGTTTTGGATCAAATTCTAATGCTACCAGCATATCATTTACTGACTGTATGTTTTTATTATTTATCGGACCAGGTACACAATCTTTGTATACCTCAACTAAGCGATATGCATTTTGTAAGCAATAAGAACCTTCCTTAAGAGTCCTCCAAGGACAAGTATTCTTATTTGAGTATTCACGTGGTCTAGATTCACACAGCCTCCGCAACCTATGCAAATGCATCCTAGATGAACATAACTTTGAAGCACTTGTAAGCTTTTTAACTTGATCCATCTCACATTCAGGGCTGAACTGTGATTGAACTTGGTCTGGTGCTTTCAGCAGTTTTAGCAATTTATTTGCAATATTTTTATGTTTATTAGCTTATAATGTATTAATAATGTATTCCCTTGATTGTTATGAGTAATTGTTCCTAAAAACTCATCATCAGATTTTACTGCTCTTTATAGATTGTTGATAGCTTCAACATATTAAGTACCGCAATACAATTCTTATATCCTAAAACAATTCTTCGATTAATTTCAGTAAATTAGTGACTTTTTGATGTTTTTACAAATATCAGCAAGTGTTTTACCTTCTTTGCAGATGTGGCACGTGTAGCACGTAGACCGGTATCACTAGACACTTCCTTTTGGTCTAAGGACACTTCTTCTTTTATTCCTGGCAATGAGAAGGTCTCGTGCTGCCATCACTCGGTGATCGTGACACACTCTCGCCTGTGCTATTTTAAGAAATATCCAAATATCCCACCATAGACACCTAGTACTAATAGTTTCAGAACAGTAAAATTACAACACAAATTAGTAAAATTACTACTTTGAAAGTAGTAATTTTACTGCTCTGAGAGTTGGTCGGATTCGTTTACTACTAATGATGAAGAGCGGATAAGTGGCTGAATTTTAAGTCAAAATTTTGAGCGAAATTGAAAATTTGTTTATTTCCCGCGCCGTGGCTATTAAGAGCTTTCGTCATTCTTCGCAAGGTGTGCTACTATCGCTTGCACATGGACAGGCCGCGAGCCGCGAGGCCGACAACATGACAAAATTATCTATATTCCGCATGCGTCGATCGTTGAACAGTCTAGCCGGCACAACGTTGTAGCTCACATCAAAAAGCGGTGGTGGGCGGCCGAGTGACAGTAGTGTGCGGAAAAATGGCGGATGAAAACGAGGATCAATGGTTGTACGGCGATTCTGCGGACGCTAAAGACGGATTCCCAGAGAATTCAGATAGTCAACCGGCCGAGAACGACGCCTCTTACGACAACCAGGACGAGTCCTATGAGCAGAACGAAAACACCCAGGAGGAGACGGAAAACGAGCCGCCCGGAACACAGGAGGTAACCTAACCTATCCAACTCTGTTTATACCGCTCTGTATTCGTGTTTTTCGCGAGGAATTCTTTTTTTACATAGTTGCTCCTCTGCTCCATACGGAAGCTTAGATGTGTAATATTTGGTAATATTACCGCCTGTTAGTGATTTGTTTTTCCAGAATTTTCATTGATGTATTGTCATTGTTGCAGCAATTGGAGGACAATGGAGACACTGTACCTGGAGAGAATTTTGATGGAGATAACGAGCAAACACAGTCGAATAATCAGGTGGATGAGGAGGATTCCATGACGAATCAAACGAAGGAGAACGGCACGAACGATGCTCAGAATGAGGAAGACGGAGAATGCGACGGAGACGGTGCCTCGGACTCGGAATCCGACGACGACGTGCACGTCGTTATCGGCGATATCAAGTCGACTCCAGCACAGTACAGTAACCTCAACATCAAGCGCAGCGGTTTGCTCACTTCTGCCAGCGGTGCACAGGATAAGCTGAAACCGCAGACCGGGAAGTTCAGTATAGATGAGTTCGAAACCATCGGAGTCATCAATGGCATTCCAGCACACGAATATAATCTCGACCAGTTGGAAGACAAGCCTTGGAGACAGCCCGGAGCGGATATCACAGACTACTTCAACTATGGATTCAATGAAGAGACTTGGAGGGCCTACTGCGAAAGGCAGAAGCGCATGAGAAGTGAATCCGGAGTAGGCTTGATATTGAACGCTGGTGGACCAAGTGGTCCTGGAAACGTGGCCAATCCAGGTTCTAGAGTTCCTCAAGTCACAATTACTAACTACAATAGCAAGTATTCGGGTATCGTTGGACCAAAAAGAGCAGGACCTCCACCTGGTCGTAAAATGGCAGGAACTATAGATGTTATCGGCAGCTCGGGACTGGGATCCAGGAGAAACCTCGAAAAGTCACCACCCAAAGAAAATGTGATCCAAGTAATGACTGCGGATAGGCGAGAATATTCACGCAAACCGCCTGGACCTTCATTTCCGGATATGTCTGTACCGCCTCCAGGACCAGTGGTACCTCCTTCATTTGATATGCCACCACCTGGATATCAAGAACCACCAGCAACATATTTCATGCCGGAGCCTGATCCTTATTATCACAGTTACGAACCAACACAGGACAGGCAATGGGGTGGCGATCCTGTAAGAAAATTTCTAATCTACTTATTCTGTTGAGATTATCTCTTAAAATAAATAATAATTTTATCGACAACTTTAATGTTACTTTGCAGGCATGGCAGTCCACAAATGTCAACATCTCTTTGACGGGTGACGACGTTAAAGACGGGCCCAAATCCATGAGCACGATGGTACCTCCGTCTATACCACAAATGATGCGAGATAATCGGGATAGGGACAGGGACCGAGACAGGGACAGGGAACGAGGTCGGGACCGCGATCGCGAAAAAGAGTCCCGAAGAGAAGAGAGAGACACGGAGTCTCAGTTCTCTGTAAGAGACGAAGATCGCGATCGCGAGAGGTCGCGTTCGCAATACAAACACAAGGAGAGGTGAGACTTACTTCTTCTTTTTTTATTATCGTCTAATTCTAAGTATTTAATGTAACACGAGAATAATTTTTTTTAATTTTTATTTTCCAGTCGGCACCGCCATCGCTCCAGATCGCGATCGCGACGCCACAAATCGCGGTCGAGGAGTCCCAGTCGACGCAAAAAGAAATCTCGAAGATCTGAGCGAGAACGTTCCAAAGAGGAAAGTGAATGATTAAGTGATTAACAATTATTTTTGCTTCTATCTATCAGAAGAAGAGAATGAGGATAGAATAAGCCCTCGACAGAGAATTTTAACTTTATTAAATTAATAAATGTCGAATGCTAGTAAAATATTTTACATCGATAATTTTTCAGACACTCCTAACTAACGTTTCATATGTTTTTACAACTTTTTTTATAAATTGGTTAATAAACTTTTGATTTGCATAAGCGCTAGGCAGAAGATCATCACATCCTGTAAATATACGCAGAAATTGTAAAATGTACAATCTTAATTTTGGTCCAATAAAGCCACTTGGATACAAAATATTTCGTTCTTTATTTTTCGTTCTCAACATTGATGATAGGTATACAGAGGAGGAGAGGAAAATCACGTGGTAAAAAACAAAGCAGTTTGATTGCCATTCAATGTATGGTTTTATATCATGTTATTACAGAAATGGTATTTTATAATAATGAAAAGTAAGAGTAGTTTGGTAAATAACTCTTGGGTGATACGATTAATCGATGATGCACTTTACTAGTGCACAGACTCGTACCAAGGCCTCATCGATCATCGCGCACGTGCATTTTTATTTCATTTTAGTTCTATTACACCTTCAGATTTTTGCATCCCAAATTCGTTCTTGTTTTTTTTTCATCTTTTTCATATTTGTCTTCATCCATACATAATGGAAAAAAATGTTACATTTGTACAACCATCATATACATGTTACATTTAGATTATCATTAATTCATTACCATTTGTTTAGAAGTGTCGTGTCACAGTGTGTGTGTATGTGTGGGTGTGTATACGTGTTTGTGTAAGTGTGCGTGAGTATAGGATGTCTGTTTTGAGTACGTCTATATCTGAATGAAAAATGCCGTTTGAACTTAAGAAAAACTATGTACTAGCTCGGCTATCTGCGTGAAATCTTCATTTCCCGAGGCGTTTGTCTCTTCAATACATTTGGCAATTTAACCGTTTCAGTGAAATCAAAAGCATCCATGACGGAAATTCTTTACAAGAGCCTGTATATTAGAGAACGGCTTTCGAAAAATATTCAGTTTGAAATTTTATTTGAGAAGTCGAATTCGCCTGGAGATACTTTCGACGTAGATCGCCCCATTGAAAGCGCAAAGTGACATGAATGATACAATAAATAAAAGATACATGGGCGCGTTGCAGTTGAGATTAAAGTTAATGAAGAGAAAACGAAAATACGACAACTAAATTAAGAAAAGCGAGAGAAGCGAATTATACATAGGTTTACATGTAATTAATTATATTGTAAACGATTATTAATTTTCGATAAATTTGATCTACGCCGTTACAATAACAATGCCGCTTTTCTCTTGGGCGACACGAACAAATCTTACTTTTTTATATAACTATACTGAAATATGTTTAACTCGATAAATTGATTATTTATAACGTTTATTTAGTTAATTAGTCGAGTGACGGCTTTTCAGACGGCTCGGGCTAAACTGAGCCTCTTCTAATACTTGTAAGAACGACCCTATACTGCTCGTATTTTTCTAGCCTGTCAATGGCAAATTGCTGTTTTTAGTTATAATTGTTTTTCTCATCGAGGCACGCCCGTAATACGTCTAAAAGCCTGGGTATACGTTTTTTTTTCTGCTCGAGATACATGAAGGAAGTCTCGGAATAAAAAAATGCAACTGACATTGAACCGAGAGTACTTATATTTTGGGAATTCGTATCTTTCGAGTGAGCTCGAAAAGAGTTTTTGTTTATTAAACCAATGCATTTTCATAATTATTTTGATTCAATAATTGATAAAAACGTACTCTGGTCGTAATAATGTCCGTTTGAATGGCAAATGCGATAGAATTGATTAAAAAATGCGCGATAATGAGTTTCTTAAAGATCTATCAATAGGAATCTGAATATAGAAAGATTGAGTGAAAAGTTGAATGGATCACAAGTACTTTGTTATCTCTTATAAATGTCCTTTCGTAATAAGCCGCTCGAAGCTCCTAATAACAGACGATACCTAGCAATGTGAAAAATGAAATTATTACAATAAAAAACTTTACAAGAATATACAAAGTTTTTCGGCATCAGAACGAATACTACAATCAAAAGCGTCGATCGTAAAGTAAGCTAGTTATTTAGTTGTTTTGTTTTCATCTCGTTATTATTGAAGTGACTTAATTTGTTAAATTTATTACAGAGAAAATCAGTCAATCATTAAGCTAAAGGATGAAATGGCGTGTCTCTGAGCTCAAAAAAAGTGTGTTTTGTTCACCATAGTGATCTTTTTTGATCATCCTGTGTGAAAAACATATCTCGGGAATACGCTTCTCGCAGAATTTGTTTTTTCTTTCTCAGATCATAATATATTCATTTGGTATATATCGTCAATTTGTTTTTTTCTTTTGTATTAGTGTTACACTCATGACGTCACGTTGACATTATGCTAATGGCTCAGTACTGCCCGTTGTAAAAAACATTGTCGAAAATGATCCTTTTTTTTGTGACTATTTCATCGTTTCTACATTCTATACACTAATATACAAATTACGTAATTTATATTTTCATCGCTCGTCCATCCCACTTATCTAGAGATTTACCTGCTTATAGTATGGAGTACAATTGTAAATTTTAAATCTTTGCATCTGTTTTTTCAAGCCACTCCTTGTTTCCATGCCGGCTCGCACGACGCTGCTATTATGTATATATATATATATATATGTACTTTCAAGCCAATAATAATTCTGTCACAAAATTACAACACACAATTATGGAATCCATGAGTTTGCTTTATAACATAGCATATGCGATCGAGACAAGGATGTATAGACAATCGAATTAAGATTTGGGGGGATATGTCATATATGTAAAACTGCACGGTATCATTATATTTTTTGTAGCTTTATTATTTTTCTCGGAAATTTTTTTCGTGAAATGACATACAGTGAAAAAAAGAACGCAGCTCACGCTCGCGCTACGTGGCGGAGTCTTTTCTATAGTTTTATGCATATATACACACGTTTATTAAGAACGATCTTACGAGCGAAGGTATTTTCATATACGGAAAAAAAACTTGAAACATCTTTCTCACAATCAATTTTCGGCCTGACATTTTTTTCTCGATTTTTAACGCATTGACTGAGATGTTGTCCATGTGATCGATGGCGCACAGCAAAATGCGAGCCGGCGTTTACATACAAAAAGATCACCATGTACATGATCACGATTTCTTATAAAGCGATTTTTCTTTAGCATTGTGATCATGCTTTACATTTTTTGCCAATCGCACTATAGTAGCATACATTGGAGTCGACGAAATAACTCGATTATGCATTGTTTGTCTCTCGAGCATACAAGAACTCTTATCATGGTTTAAAAATTTTTTCGAATGTTGATCAGTGAAAAACTTGAAAATCCTCGTAACAAATACAAATCGAGATATCGTCGGATTCCAGATCTTATCTTATGCAAAAGCATATAGTGATGCACATGCATTCGCACTTACAATCAGCCAGTTAAATCGGTATCAAGATAAAAAGAGTTTCAATGTTGTGTTTATGAATGTGTAGGTGTAATTTTATATTTTCACGTGTTTTTGTGTGCGAATGTGTAAGTGTTGTATTTACGCGTATCATGCATAGGTCGATGTGTGTGCTTGGTAAGATATGACTTAAAAGGGGAGAATAGCGCGCTACTGTACATCAGTCTTTAATATCAGGGCGCACCATTCCCAAATGGATGTAAGTCGATTTCTTTCTGATTTACAATATGCTCGGTTCGATTACACAAAGTTCCCTTTCGCTTTTATTCTATTTTTTACCATCTTTCGTGCCCATACATTAGAACGATTGACAAACCGCTCATTGTTTCTTTTTTATTTATTTTTTATTTTAATGTATACATTTTTTTCCCATTTTGTTTTCACCAGTGCCATGGCAGTTGAAATATGGTGGGTCTATGCGTATGCCCGTGTCTATTGTATTACACATGTGCACATGAAAATCAGCGTTCATTTAGTGTTTGTGTATTTGTGTAAGTGTGTGTTCATGAGTGTATGTTAGCGTGTATTTTCATTAATTACTTAGTACGTTCTACAAGTGGGAGGTCGCAGATCTTTCAAATATATAATACAATCAGCGTGTAGTAATAAAATCATATACAATTGTTACAATATTTAAATATTACTTATTACATACATATCGTCATACCGATTAGGTGTAAGATTTAGATATACATATACAGGTATATATATATTTATATATATTTATATATATATAAT
>UCQR01019140.1:0-11373 GCA_900474235.1 Cecidostiba semifascia | reverse complement strand
AAAAAAAAAAAAAAAAAAAAATCCGCAATGAGGGTGAAAACTCGCGCATTATCATCAGGCGTGTTATCTTAATTCCGAAAGAGAGCGGGTGCGCAGGTCCGAAAATATGATTCGCGCGCACTTAATTGGCCCGCGATTTCGCAATAAACCAGTGGCTTGCGCGCGACGCTCTCTCATCGTATCGGAAAGAGAGAGAGAGAGAGAGAGAGCTTCTTCTTCTTGCAGCGGCTTTTATGCTCCTCTTCGCTTAATCGAGAGCAGCCGATGCTTAATTGCTCGTTCATTAAGCTACGAATATTTACGCCGAGCTAGACTTTATCGTTCGCGATGCCGAGTTCGCGAGGGCCTGCTGTGATAAGCCGGAGTATGTGTGTGTATATATAGATTTTTTCTTATAGTATGAAACGAGTTTAGTATCATATAAGCGTGATTTTTTTGTTGTTGCTTATATTTTTAGAGTTTGATTTTTGGTTCGTTTGTTAGGAGGATTTTCGTGATTGTTATTCGCATTGTGTTTGATAATTTACAGACTATTATAAATTTATATAGAAAAAGCGTATTATATTTATGACACACGATAATAGTCTCATATATTTGAACTATATCATAATTCAAAACGATAAAAATCACTTTATACACTGTATAAACCCTTTCTTCGAAGCTCTCTCCTTTTGTGTCACTCCTTTGCTATCGACTTCTATATACCTCTCCGTCAAACCTCCAGCACTTTCTCGCTTTTCTCTCGTCTATCTCGGCTTCATTAATCAAGCTGATGCCGAGTGAGACGGCTGACGGCTGCGCTGCAGCCCGCCACGCGTTTTACGCAATTACACTATATGCTGGGCTCTAAAAGCCCTCCTCTATATATATATTTATGTATAATATAATATATATGCGTATGTATAACGTATATTATAACGTATGCGCAAAGCTGCCCACAGAGGAGAGATATTACATTACGAGATCGGCCAATTAAGGCGCACTTAAGATTGACTTTTCATGAAAGCCTTTTTTTCTAGTCTCTCGTATATGCCTTGTCCTACTCGCTATTCCCCGGAGATTTATTGACTTAGCGAATATTACGTTTCAATTTATATAGTTGCAGTTCGCGGCCTGTGCAGTTTTGTACGCCTACGATTTCTTCGATTACCGATAATATGTATATGCGCGCGGTTTGCGATTTTAACGAAGTGCGCCGATTAATTTATTCTTCTTTTCATATATTGAGATATGTCGTGATGTGTGTTTGTGTCTGTACTGATGTTGAAGCTTGTGTGTATTATTTTCTTTAAAAGAAATATAAGAATAATCTACTACACCAGTAGTGATGTAGTCAAGTATAACTGCTAGCAATAACTTCTCAACGCTCTGCGCGTTTTTTTTTACTGCGTTTGAATGCACGAGTTGCTTTTATTTTAACTAAGTGAAATTTTGTTAAGTAAAAACAAACTGATTTTCTCGAGGTAGACAAAAAAAAAAAAATTTGTTAAAGATAGTATTAATAAAAAAAGTTAGTTGAACCGAAAGAGACAAAAAGAATTTGAAGAATCAAAGATCGTAACTTAATAAAATAGAAAAAACTACTCTGCAGTCGACTCTCTTGAAATAGTCAGCGCTAAAGCACATCATCTCTAAAACTTTCCTAAATTCCAACCAAACCATCCCCCGCGTTCCAGCTTCAAATTGACGAACGGCTATACCACTGATATAAGAGCATAACCCCAGAAGCCAAAAGGTCGTCACACACATGCACTCACCTATACATTTATCTCCTCTAAACTTCCGGAGAGTTTACGGAATGGTCAGTCCTGACGTTCTATACACCTAAGAAAAGAGCCTAGCCTAGCTCACATAGGCATAATACACACGAATCATGTGGTGAGGCCATATACTACTACTACTCCCGAACGTTTTTTGCAGATGACGCGCTGCTGCTCCATTAGGGAGGGACCGGAGAGTGTGTCCATTAAGGCCTGAGTGCGGCGGTCAGGGAAAAATTCGGTGAGTTATGGTATCGACGAGAACGTCACCGCGGGATTCTTTGTTTCTTTCCGGTTTTCGATGTAAAAAACTGAGAGACACGAGGGAGAGGGGGTATACCAAATTAAACGCTTTTATAGAATACACCGCGAGATCGAACTTCATTTGTATAATATTAAAATCGAAAAGTTCGCTTCGACTACGTATGTATAGTATACGTATAATAGCATCAGGTCAGTCCATAATACACAGTGAGCGGAAGGTTCACTCTATTACACGCTCTTATACCTTTTTCGAGGACACGTTTTTTCTATCGTCGCTACTCGTTTCTTCCTTTTTTTTTTCTTCTGCTGCAGTCGCCGATAGACGCGTGTGCTACGGCGGCTAACTACTATATGGAAAAAGTGCCTGTCAGGCGCCGGGATAGCCGTAAACTAGGCGCCGGCAGATGGATATCCGCTGCGTAGGTGAATACCTGGAATACCAGCCGGATTTCTCGGTGAAGGAAATACCTTCCTCGTTTGGTTGGTTATATTATTACGGGGATTTTCCTTGGCTTTTTCTCGGCGCGATCGGATATTGATGCGGTCGAGTTAAGTTTTTAATATGATTTTGTACTTTGTGTGTAGAGATATATGGGGGACACACAGGATATTTATTTTTAAAGTATAATAAAATAGCTTGTGGTAATAATGTAGACGTTTGAAAGGAATTTTAGAAAAGAGAAAAATATTCGTGTATTAGACTTGAAAGAAAAAATTACTCGGAAATTTACTGACTTTATCGAAGCGTAAAATACACATAACTTTTTACCTGATCGCGGTATTAACGTCACACAGTGAGATATACACGTCAAGTTCGAAAAAAAGTATATATATATATGTATACGCATGTGCCATATATTAACCGTTTTTGTCACAACGAGTCTCATAAACTTGCCTGACCTTTTTCCCCAATATTATACTCGAAGCTATATATACACAGTGCGGTATATCCCATAAAGTGCGCGTCGAAAGTGAAAAACGGCGTCGGAGGTAAAATATGTGCGCTCTTCTAACGAGTTTTTAATGTGCGCAGAAAATCTTACCTACGCAAAATCTCGTGTCTGAGCTGTTATATAGAGGTGAAAGTCTAGCCGTCGCGTCGTCGTCGTCGTCGTTTCGAGACAATATTCGATTTTCGTATAGGTTTAAGACTATATTATGTCTCTATGTATGTGTATGTGTGTGTGTATATATGTCGCGTGATGGTGCGGATATGCTACGCGGACGTGTAATAGAGCTGTTCGGTACAAAGTGAGAGAAGGAAAAAGCAGGAGAGAGTTTTGTTCGTTATCGGGACACAATCTCAGCTCGGCAATTATCAGAACGATACGATCGGGACAGCTCCTCTTCGCCTGCTGATTCTGTAGAGGTTCTTATAATACGCACGTGGTGTATATATAACTTTTTTTTTACTGTTGTATATTAGGCGATTTACGTTTTGAGGGTAGACTTTTAAATGTTATGTATATAGGATTTAACTTGACGAGCTTTCGTGTATTATATAGGAACAAACGTGTTGAACATATTTTTGGTTGCACTGTAGTGAAGGTTCTTATGTACAAAAGTCTGATTAACAAACATTTTTATTAACTAAACTATCAATAAATAAGCATGTAATACTAAAAGAGTCTTTATCAACATCTACTCTTTTATATTTCGAAAACTGCTGATTTTTTTGAACGTGTGTTATAAGCTACCTACCTGTCAAAATATAAACTCTTATCCCTGGTAGCAACAATAAAGTCGCTAGAAAGTCTCTAGATTTGAAAGATCTAGCAAGATTTCATTTTCAAATTCTCGCTAGAATTCGCGCCCAGAGTCACATGAATTCTACCGAGAATATCGGTAGAACCATCTGGTCGCTTCAAGTGATCATCATAACTCAACTTTTCTCGCTAAGTTAAACTAGCATTATTAAATGAAAATCATGCAAAATTATTATCACAAGATGATAATAATTAATGCAGCATATAGTTTCATGGAAATATGTCCAACTTATGAAATCCTCTTGCCAGTAAAAAAATAAGTAATATTTTTATACTCATCGCGTCTCTTTTCTTCCTTTTCAAAATCGATCCCATCACCACCGCGCTCAATAATAATAAACCTGATGCATCAGGTGCGCGCGCTTAATCCACGCTGCAGCGTACACTCCGTCAAAAGCGCCTATATACACGGGAATTTTTATAGCGCATATTAATATCATACTTCTACTGCGGAGAGCGAGAAGAGATGAAAGAAAGAACGACGAAAACGCGCGCAGTGCCGGATGAAAAAGTCGTCTCATTGGCCGTCCATTAGCGCTCGGCTCACGGAATGCAATATTCCCCTGGTGAGCGTAAAGAGTAAAACTTGCTTCAAGGGAAACGAGAAGTGGTGGGAGTCGTGTGCTGGCAGAGTTGGAAAGGGTATACACGTGTATATGTGTGTGTATAAGGATACACAAGAGTAAAATGAATTCGGAGAATAGGAGTGAGAGAGAGAGAGAGAGAGAGAGAGAGAGAGAGAGAGAGAGACGCGCGAAATGATAAAAGAGAAGGGGCGGTTTCTCGCGTGAAAGTATATGTATACTCGAAAGACGAAATATGAAATGATATGGCGACTGAGGGGAGTAGTTTCCTGCTGTAAAAATTAATGGCAAAACTTATTTAGCGGCAGCTGCAACTTTTTAGTTTAATGCAGAGAATCTAAATTCAGGTGCTATCTGCTGTAAAATTGTCTATATAGATGCCCCGCCTGCTTATTGGCAACTGACGATTCATACGTTAGATACACACGACAGAGTTGTATGATTATTTCTTCATTACCTATATATTAAAGTTATGCTGATATAGCAAAAAGAAGAGATTTGAAGTAATGAAAACTTGCAGTTGTATACGATGATGACTGTATAAATTTATCGTGTGTGTATGAGTCAGGAAAAGATTCATCTATACTATCGAAGCTGAGGCCTTTTAATATAATACGCATGATATCAAGCAAATTTTATTTCATTTTATTTTTATTTTGAAATTAATAAATAATAATATAAATTTTTTTACTTCAAACGGAGTAAACACTAATCAAACTAAATTATATTAATGAATAAACTTCTAAAAGTTCTCAAGCCGCCAAGAGCTTAAGTGAATTTAGTAATAACTAGAAACGTAAACACACAATAATCATACACTGCGATAAACTTGTTCATCATATCAATTACTATATACATTACTTACTTTTCTTCTTTACCAGTATATGTATACAAACCAGTACGACAAAATCCCGTCCCATAATTAAGCCCATACCGCTCACCTCTCATTTATCTCGCATTAAAAACATCTCTCCTCCCTCTCCTGTCTCCTCTATATTAACAACTCGGAAAAGCTCGATAAACTAATTTATACGAAGTGCAGGTAAAAGTGTCGCGCGGGCAGTTGTCACCGCGTCCCCTCATACGTGCAAGCGCGCGCGGATTAATTAAGAGCAATTGATTGGGGCCTAGGCCCCCACGATGAGGTATCCATATACAGCGTAATGCCTTCATTATCAGCAGGAGAGGGTCGGGAGCACGGCTGAAATATGGCCGCTAAGCTGGCTAATGGCTGAGTAACGTCGCTTGATACGCCTGGCGCCGACAATCGCGAGGGTGCCGCTACATGTACGCGCACCGACGGCTCGAGGGTGGACGCTCTCGGATGCCTGTATGTATGCAAGTTTATATTGCATGACTGTGTTGTTGGATGCGAGTGACTTTTCGCTGGTGAAATTGGGAAAATTTTATACTTATATTTTTGTATTCGTGAAGTCGTTTTATGATGCATATTATTATATTGTATTAGGAAATCGGTTAACAAAATATAGAAGTTCAGAGAAATCCAAAGCTAATTTTCAGTTAATTGAAATTTTATAGTGTTAAGGTTGTATTGCAAAGTATTCTATGCATGCAATTTGTGACAATTGCTAACTACGTTTCTAGAAGCCGTTTACAATTAGCAGAAAAAAATTTAGAAATCTGTAAACAGAACGTGTACACTGAGAGAAATGTATAACTCATTTTTTGTACAAATCTTTCAATAAGTACTGAATAAAATGAGAAAATGCAGACAAAACTAAGCGTCTTCAAAAATACTCCAAGTTATAATTTAATTACTTATTAAAGGTAAAAAATATTTAACACGTATTTTGTACTAATTTATCAATGCTGTATTTTTATATATTATATTAGGTATGCATTTTAAATACGTACTCGTTATATTTTTCGAAAACATTAAATTATTACGCGCCTCTTTCCTTTTAGTATTATATTTTTTAAGTTTTGGAAATCGGTGGTGGACTGTATAATATCTGATTAATAGTATAATTTTGGCCAGTAAGATCATCCATAAATAATTTTTTAAGGCTGTCTTCAGAGTTTAGCAGGTTTTTCTTACTTGTGTCCGCGTATTCTTCGACCTGAAAAATAACGTACATTTTTGTTTATTTTCAATATTTGATAAAAAATACTTTTGATTAACAAATATACAACATATTGCAGAAGTTTGATATACCTCATTAGCAAGGGACGCATAGGATGAAACGTCCACAATATTTTCGTTTGTACCCAAAATCTCATCAAATTTCAGTATGTATTTGCTGACGGCAGGCAACGAAATATTTTTAGTGGGATTGTTCGAGTTGGCATGAGTAGCGTTCACAAGTCCTAATCTTATGATCAATCCAGGAAGGCCATCCTTTTTTCTCTTCTCAATTATTTTATCTGGTAACTTTTGTTCCGAACTGGTAATAGTATATCGTTCTGTTTTCCGCGTGTTCGACAAAGTTCCTGCATTTGTAACTGCTGAGCAAACGATGAAGAGCCGAAGTTCAGAGCAAAAGGATCGCGCTTCTTGATCTAAAATTTTTGTTGTCAAATCTAAAGTGTCGCTTGTAGATTTGTGTTTGTTGGAAGTCAAGTTGGTTCGCCGTAAGTCAAAAATGGCATCGATAGGTCCAAGAGATGAAGCTTCTTTAAAAAGAGCTTTGATGTTTTGTGGCTGTAAAAGGTCAATTTCCGCATGCAGATTTATTTTCACTCCATAACTTTGCCAAGTTTTTATACGCAAATTCTGATATCTGTTTTCGACTTTCAACGTCGATACTACAACGAACTGTCTAGCGCCTCGCGTAATCAGCCAGTCAATCAATTCGAGACCAAAAGTTGTCAAACCTTCAATAACGAGGTAAGATTTTTTGTCGGAACAGTGCAAACGAGGAATAGCTAAGGCTTCGTTCTTCGTTGCATCCTTCGGAGCAATTTTTACAACGATCTGAAACGATATCAAAGTTTGTATGAAAAAATGGTTTAAATTTAAATAAAAAATGTTTGGTTTAAAAATTAAACGGAATTTACCTTTCCCATATTTTTCTTCTCCAGGCAAATATTCAAAGCCTTAAGCAACGATTCTCGCTGATAAACTGTCCTCGGTAATGGTTTTACAGAGCCATTATTGATACCGTCCTGAAGCATATTTGCTAAAGTTTTCTTGGTTTTCAAATCCGAAAGCAGTACATTCTTCGGCACAACTGAGTAAAAATTGAGCTCCTTCAAGAAAACGTACATGCCAACTTTTCCGTGAATTTCAGAATCATTCAGGTCGCTGATTACCACAGTACGGGCGTTTTGTTTGATTGCAGTAAAGAATACTTCCAGTTGCTTGATTTCGCATTGGTTGGCAATTATAACGTTTACACCTTCCCCTTTAGTTTGAAGAAGGATTTCGTCTCTAAAAGAGTTATTAGACAATTTGAATAGACGGTTTTCTGATAACTGAGGGAATGCAAGATTAATCAATTTCTTCTCTGCCTCCGTTTCGTAAGCAACGAAAACGTCGCATTTCTTGTGTAGAGCTAAATTTAAGACTGCCAAGCTTATTCCATTGCAAATATTTGTAACTAACACTCTTTCGCTGGCTACGGCTTCTGCTTTGACTACAAGAGCCCAATAAGCCAGGACGTATGATAACGGAACCGTAGCTGCATCTTCGAAACTCCACGTTTTTGGTATTACCCACATCCACGATGGGTCGACGTTAACAAAATTCGCCAAAGAATTTCCGCAAGTAATTCCCATAACTCTGTTCAATTTTTGATCTATTCCAGAATACTCCAATCCTAAGCTTATTTGTTCGATTCTTGACTTTTCGAGACTCTCTACGTAAAAAGTGCCGTCAGCTATGAGTAGATCTTGAGGATTTATAGCTGAATATTCAACTTGGACTAAGTTATCCATACTAACCAGAGGACGACCTTCAGTCCAACCAATACTCAGTGGCTTATTAGAAGTAGTCTGATTTGCTGCCCATGTTTGACACAACTTTTCGTTCAAAATCGGTGTCGTTCGTCGTAAAGTAGACCAGACCTTTCGAGAAGTCAAAATGTTTATCAACAAATCCAACTCTAGCTGATTTTTGTAAAATTCATCCGAAAATGGATCTTCGGCAGCTTTTACTCCGTGAAGAAGGAATATTCTAATTTTGCTAAGATTAGATCCTGTAAGCTCTATTTGACTCACGATTTCGCTTATAGCACTATTTATGTCTTCATTTGATTTAATTACCACGGCAATCCTTTCGTTGTCGGATAAATTGTTCGCAGTTTTGCTGATCAGTTCAGCAGATTTCTTATTGATTTCAGTAACATTTATTTGATGAGTTTTCCTAGATGAACCTGTTTTGCGTAATAAAACAACTATTTCGTTTCCTGTTTTCCGTAAGAAAACGGTTTTGAGATCCAAATCTGCAGCTGATTGAAGATACGAATTATGTTTATCTGTATCTGTTAAAGTTACCAAAAGGAATCTGCCTTCTTTTAATAGGTTTGATATTTCTTTAATATTGTAGTTCCTAACTTTGCCAGTTATAACTGTCAGAATGTTACCAAACGTAGCTGATTCCAAAGAACTGACATCTTGTTTAAACCAATTGATTTCCGGTACATCAAGCAAAGCTTTTTGAAAAAGTTTTATATTTTCCAAATTTTTATCATCGACCAACTCAATTCTTTGTAATTTTTCAGAAAAAGTATTTTCGATAATAATTTGCAAAACTAAACGTAAAAGAATGGGCAAAGATGTGCTTGAATCATCTATATTTGGCACTACTGTATGCACATCATTGCTCATATAACTTTGCTCGTGCTGTTTACGTAATCTAGAAAATTGTAAGCCTTGAATTTCCAACCCTCCAGCTGATATATAGTTTAGACTTTTGTCGATCATGACATTTACTGCTGAAAAAGCGTTTATTTTAGAACATTCCTTTTGTAATGTTTTTTTCATAGATATCGTATTTACGCAAACAAATGGATTGCTGTGGTAACGAAGTGAAACATGGTAAACCAAAAATTTGTTGTAGTAATTAAAAGGTTTCAAATTAGAATGACTATTAGTAAGTATCTAAGTTTTTTAACAAACTCTGGTTGATAAAAATTATAGATAATGTAGTTTGTGTTTATTTTACCAAGAGACTTGTTCATCATTATCAATTACTTGGTTGCCACAAACAAGCATTTATTTCGTGTATATTTTCTAAAAACTATTAGCTTACCATCAGAATCATTTACTCCATTTCCTTGTTTGTTAACGTCAATGACTATCTTGCGAATTGATACAGGGACACATGCTTGACGAGTGTCATTCCCGAAAGAATATAATTGTAAAACACTGTCTATGAAAGTAACCCAATCATTATTCCATCTAACTATTCCATTGGATCCGTCAAACGTCGTTCGCTGAACGTTTTTAAAGGCTTTTGAGTACTTTAAGCCACGCATTTCCATCTCGGTATAAAAAGCTTCTTGGTCAATGTCATATTTTTCTTGTTTCTGATATCTCAACTTTTCTAAATTAAAACGCTCTTGACTTGGTGCAGTAGTTGATTTTATCACAGCAGAAGCTATAATTTCTCTAGATTTTTCGTCAATTACTTCGATCCTTCCAGTTCCTAAAATCATGTACATAATAAAACTATACATTGGCGAATTAAGAAAAAGTGGAAGCATTCATTCGACAAACCTTTTAGAACTGCGACTAATACTCTAACAATGTTATCATCAGGAATGTTTAAAAGCGGTTTGTAAACTTTGATATCGTCAAAAACAACATTGGGAGTTTCTTTTGCATCAGGATCTTTTGTGTTAGGAGTTTGCCAATATTTTAAAGAATCCCAAGCACTATTTAAGCATGATGAAAGGGGAGTAACAATTTGTCCATTAATTGTGTTTGCTTTCAAATAGTCATCATCTGCTTTGTTTAGATCTATTTCTATCGTTGTCTCTCCTTGGATCTTATCATTTTCAGGTGTGAACCAAACAACATACCTTCGAAATCAAAGTTAAATTTAAAATTTTGAAATAGAAAAAATCTAATGACGTTTTACTTACTGTTTAGACGTGTGATCCCATTTGACAAATGGTGATATAGTTGGTGTTCCTGTACCAACAGGGTACTCGATTTTTGGGTATAAATTCGATATTTTCGGATTCAAGTCCAAATTGTACATTTTACCTAGAGCTGCTAAGACGAGTGCTGAATTGTCATAGTGACCTCTCCTAGTCAGTGGGATATTCGTGCAGCTCGAATGCAATGATTTCTTGAGGATTGCTTGTAAAAGTCCATGAGGTGCAATTTCAATGCAAATTGATCCGTGTGGTATTTGGCGAGAAGTTTCATCGAATAGAACCGGGCTCAATAAGTTGTTCGTATGATATTCAGCCGAACACAGGCGAGCCTTTAGAGAGTTCCATTCTGCTTTGGGCACCGAAGTACTTACCCACTTTGCACTACGAGGGTTAGGATTTGGTATAACCTGTTTTAAACGCTCCAGAAGTTTTGGACCTGCAGGAGCTATGTATCTACTATGATAAGCTATACCACTACTTGCTACCTCCCTGGCAAATATTCCCTTGTCCTTAAATTTAGAGAAAAAATATTTATAAAGATAAATGTTTTTAATGCCTTTTTTGGTTATATTGTCAAATATTTAGATATATTAAATACCGTTAATGAAGCAACAAAATTCTTCATAGACTCAACAGGCCCCGATATTGTTGTGCTGTCGGGTCCGTTATGGCAGGCTACATCGATGTCGGATGGACAAAGCGGTTTTACAGCATCATACCCAAGACCTACTGCTGCCATTGAACCAGGGAACAAATCCACTTCTTTCGAAGCTAAACCTCGTGATAAAGCTGCCAAAATCATTTGCTCTGCGGTAACGCAACCATCGGCATAAGCGCATCCAAGTTCGCCTACCGAGTGACCAATAATAAAATCGGGTTCAAGGCCAACAAATCTCAAAATGTCCACTAAACCAATCTGAAAATAAAATATGTA
>UCQR01019135.1:0-13710 GCA_900474235.1 Cecidostiba semifascia | reverse complement strand
GGCGTGGGTGATTTGATTGCATGTTGTGCTGTTGATGTTCTTTTTTGATCGCTGACATTGAGGGTACGTATGTATGTTGCGAGGAGGAACGTGCTTGGTTTGGCAGGTGCGCGAGAAAAAAACGGCGTAAAAAGGTGGATTTTACATTGTCACTGCGTTGATGAATATTTAAATGATTTATCGACATTAAATTTTCGACCCGACAGGTGGTGCTTTGAAAATTTTAATCGCGCTAGAAAAAAAAAACGAAAGACACTGATGTATCGATCACGTGTAGGTAGGTAAAGAGTCAGCGAGTTGATTAGAATATATAATTTGAACTACCGGGATTAAGAACGTACGAAATTACGACTGAAATTACACACACCGAACTCGTATATAATATCTCGCCGATTCGGAAACATACTTGAGAATGAAAACGCGGAAGATGCGGCGCAACGAGCGTCCCTCATTTGAATATACACACGATGTCAAAGAACGCATATAACAACGTTTTTACAATCTATGAAAACACGTCGTTATGGCGACTTCATCACTGTCATGAATACATGCATTCGCTACTAGTCTATACGCAAATCAAACGCCGAGTCTGAATCGGGTAAATGGTATATGGAAACACCGGTTTTCAACTTTGTTCAAGAATTGCAAAACTAATAGACGCATGCCAATAAACTCTGTTCCATATGTGAACAATATGTATGTGTATGTATGTACAACGTCGGAAAACCGGTATGCGATCGCGTTTTATAAATAGCAACGCTGATGGAATTGTAAGCTTCTCGAATTAGAAGAAGCGCGGAGATTATCTAACACATCAGCTAATAGAGACAACCTCGTTTCTATACCGCGCGATAACGATCTGAATCTCTTATCTCGCTTTTGTATTTTGTATATTTATATCTTACTGTTTGGAAAACGCGATGGACTTGGCGAGTCCATTGCCCGATCCACAGGGTATGACGGCAATGGGCAGCTGCTTCATGACGGTATCCCAGTCGGGCCTCTGAAGAAGACCGTTGATGGCTTCGAAGACGATACCGTCGCCGCCTACCAGGACAAGACCCGACCACTGAGACAGGTCGCGGCTGCGTACAAAGTCCCTTGCGTAATTTGAGTGTCGCGTTATGTACACATCGTAGGGCAGCTCTGCTTCCGATAAGATTGGGTTCACTCGCCGTTGGAAGTTCTCGCGGCCTCGACCTGGACCAGATTTCGGGTTCAGGATCACCAGCAGATTCTTCGACTCTTCTGGACAGGCTGAAACATGAGAGATTTTTTTTTTATTTTTCATCATCTGTCTACATTATCTATGAGTATAAACAAGGTGATGTAAACTTTTGGGAAAGATTAATTAAAACTAATAAAACTTTGACGTAACTTGGCTTATACGAAGATAAATTCTGTTTATACTGAGCTTATTCGTCGCGGATGCATGTGCAGCGTGTATAGTCTGAAATTTATTCATTGGGAAATTATTCCGAGAGCTTTACGGCTCCATTTACTTTCGGTGTATAGTCTAAAGAGCTTATTTTTTGGAGTTAATATGCGTTGCACAATAGTAACGAGTGTCCCATCCGTCAACCTTTCGCACACTGACTTTGGAAAAAAAAAGGAAAAAAAAATTTCGCGACATAAAGAGTCTTTTTGAGTTATTGACGGCTCGATGACTAACGTCTTTTTTTGTTGTATATTAATGAAGACGACACGTGCAATTATATAGTTGTTCTCGGAAACACGAAGACAAACACAATCGTTGACAAAAGCATCGTAATTACCGACACAACAAGCACATTTGTATAATAATTAAAAAATCAAAATCTTCCTCAATTTTTCATACATATAATCTATCTGAAAAAACGTGTCCTTCCAACTTCCAGACCTTAATGAATTACGCTACTTCCGTATGTTTTACATTAGAGCCGAAAGGAGCCTTCTTCCTCTCTCGTATAATCAGACTTTTTCCTCCGCTCATTAGCACGACATTTGGCGCGGAAGCGAGGGTCTCCTCGCGCCAGCCTCTATGTTATATCCATTACAGCCGCAACTTAATTCCATTCGGAGAGAGAAGTCAATGCCGCGAGACTTGTAGAGAGGAAATCCAAACGGGAATATATGTCCGTATAATGATATTACTCGCCGCCGTCGATTTTGTAATCATTTTTTAATTATGCATATAAAGTTGTAAGAGTATAGACGATTATCGCTGAAAGATTCAGCGTCGAAAGCAAGGGATCATTAATTTCTGAACGAGTGGATGAGTATACAATAAATTTGAACAATAAATAATCAATAATCATGAGTGAATGGCAAATAAAATGTACGTTTGTAATCTGAATTATTCCGCGCGACTACTGATGTTTGCGTTTGAAAAAGTCGACGTTTAGACTAGTTATACGTAATATATGTTATTCGTCATGCATTTATGCATGAGCGTATTAGAACAGCTATACGGACTGATATGGATGGGTGGAGTCACGTTTTTTTTTGTTATCCGCTTTTCTGTGAATCGCTCTATCGAGCACAGCAAGTATAGAAACATATTACTATAACAGAATCTACTGATCAACAAACACAGCGACTTATTTTTATCATTAAAAACTTCAAAACCACAATCGTCCGCATAAACTACTTTAATTTCCCTATAGTAATATTCTTATCGGTATCTCCTAATCTCCGCAAACCCGCGCCAAAACAGATTCTCATCTATCTCGTCTCGTCGATTTCTCAACTATACTCTTCCTTCTCTCATCAGCCAAAAAAAAAAATCTCCACATATACGTTGTAACACAAGAGCAGAGTACACTCAAGGCTTCGTCTCGGCTCTCGTGACGCAACTCTGTGGGCTGTGCTTCTGCGCCCGACTTTATCGTCCAGTTTATTACACTCGGGCGACGTTCTTTAATTAAAATAAAACAACAAGAGCGCGGTCCAGCTCAATCAATTTCGAATGTGAAGCGGTCATTGTTTCGGAGAACCAAGCGGTGCAGTCGTTGGGACACAGGCGACGGAAGAATTTCTCGAGGAAACGCGGATAATAGTCATCTCGTGACCGAAGTCGCGAGTGTCGAAACTGGTATAGAAGATTTTTTTTTCTTATATAGTTGTGAACGATATGTTTCAGCAGAGTAGGTGTGAATTGCGACTACGCATGTTTTTTTTCTGGAATTTGAAAATAGATGGATATGATTATAACTGATGTTGGATTAAACGAAACAAACACAATATAGTATAAGAAGTAAGAAGATATAAGGCATTTAGAAAGAAACCATCACTTGTGCACGAGACGCTGACTAAACCTTAGAGTGACGCAATCCGAGTCATCAACTCTTAATCACAGCTTCAACCATTCATTCATTGCTACTTCCCTGTATATATATATATATATATAGGTATATACAAACTTTCCGCCGTCGGTATACTTATATACACACACATTCAGACAATCCCACATTCGAGTGAAAAAAAAAGTATCAGATTATTTGTCGAGCACACACATGACATCATAAGTCTCTTTTTCTCGATAGCTATTTTCCGTTCATTGTAGAGCACAAAAAAAAAGGAATTTGAAAATGGCGATGACGCACATACACGTTTTTTCGATTCATGCAGTTGTCGTCGAAGGAAAGTATATAATATATATGTATAGGACACGTGTTTCACGCAGCTGCAGCAGGTATAAAATACAAAACTCGATCATAAAAGCTCGTGTACGAAAGAGAGAGACAACTTTGCGAGAGATAAGCGCCGTTAATTGGAATGGATATTATGGTGGAATGTTCGCTCTCCGGAAAGATTAGATGTAATCATCAGTAGGTATATAGGCCTCTCGCGATAAGAAGAAAATTTAATAATCCGGTGTACCTATATAAACTCGACCGATATGCCTCCATTGATTAATTCAAACTTTACAATCTTTTTTAATCGCCCTTCGTTTAGTCCGCAGAACAATATAAGCTCGCGCGCGCGCACGCGGGAGAGAGCGAATTTCAACTCCGGCGTAAAGATATTTATTGGCCATAACGGAAATCGCTTTGGTCAGTGTGCGGCGAGCTGAAAAAGAATGTATATAGCTGTATATAGCATACACTCGTACGTTGTTATTGCTGCTGCGGTTTTTCTCTGTATAAAAGCGGTCGGGCTTTTTTTCCGTAGAAAAACTTTTAATGGCTTTTCGCGCCGGCCGAATCATCGCGACGATTACGAATAGTTAATTTTAACGACACCGCGCGCGCGCGCTTGTATGTAGTTTTCGCCTAAACGTTTTCTGATAATAAGTACATCCTTAGAATAGCTGCTGCATCAGTGTATACGTACGCCGAGGAAAAAAAAAATCGACTTGCGTCAAAAGCTCATCATTGTCGTTTAAAAATTAATGACGAGAAGATGATAGAGCGATGGCAAAATAAACAAATCAATCGCCGACGATTCATTGCCTTCGTCAGCATCAGCAGAGATCAAATTTTTTTTCATTATACACCCCGGCTGCTCGAGAGAGAGAGAGAGAGAGAGAGGCTCCATAACTATAATAAGTATTGATGAGGTCAACGAAGGCACGAATTGACTGGCCGCGCGCGTCGTATATAATATACATCAGAGAATTGCTCAACGTGAGAAGATTTTCACTTTAATCGGCTGTGTGCATGCGTGTCTGCGAAAACAATTTAGGTATCTTTCTCTCGAGGGACACGAGTATATGTAATATGCGAATTTACGTGTATATCGATGCGTATATGTATATAGCGGAGAGAAAAGGAGAGTAGGCGATCGTTGCGTGCATATGCGCACGCAACCGACTGCAGTAGTGCTGACGCGGAAAAGGTCGCGCGAGACTTTAAATCGGAGGATTTAATGGTTTCTGGCCAAAGCTTTTCGACGGCTTTGTATATATACATGAGTATATTATATATTATACGAGCATTAATTTTGGATTATGTAAGGGGTAATGAGACGTGCCTGATGTGTGTGCACGTGAGTTTGGATATATTTTTCCGAGATAGATTGAGCTTTCGCGTGTTGTTATGCTTTTTTAATGAGTTTATGATTGTTTTCGAAAATGGATATACATGTGGCAAGTTTTCCGTCGTGATTTCGTGTATTATGTGCACGACGTTAATCGCATTGCTATATGCGATAACAAAGATTCAGGACAGTCGTGTTGCTTTCGGAGAAACGGCGGAGTCCGACGAAAAGTGATAAAAGCGGAGAATGTTTTATAATGACCTGCTGATATTTTTTGAGGCTCTTTAGTAATATGTCTGCATAGTCTGTAAATTGAAGTGAAAACTTATTTAGACCTGGTGTTTGTGCTTATTTACTATCTAATCGTGGCTATCCTATTAACAAGTCAATCAAGAGCAGAACATCGAGAAAGAAAACAAAAGAAACATCTTTATATGTTAATTCATGCTAATCAATAATTCGTCACAAATTAAAAGAGGAATCCAACCGGTCAAACCGCGATAAAAACTTCATCATATCTGAGATAATCACAAGTTCAAAGTCTGATGTTGAACAAAAATATAGATATATGCTAAACGAAATCAGAAAGACTTTTTTTTTGGAGCTTTTAGAAATTCAAGAATTACCAAGGACCTTCAAGAGGTCCAACTTTCTTCAAATTCGTCACAATAGAATAAATCGTCGTTTATCTTTAATCGATGCGCAATCGATACAGATAACCGCTCTCCAAACGGCCGAGACTTGATATTTTCGTTCCCTCGCGACAGTAGCTCTAAAAGAAACATGAACGATCTTAAATAAACGAGAAGCGTCCCTATTTACAGCTGGAGGCACATTTCTACCGTGATTCTCCTGCGTACTCGATTCGAGAAATTCCTTTTATAAGTAATATGCAATCCAAACAACAATTCGCACTCATATATAACAACACACAAAGCACACCCAATCGACTTTCCCCAACGATTTTCATTAAAAAAAAAAAAAAGAAAAGCTCTAGTTCCAGCACAATAGCCCTCTCGAGTGGAACACCACACTGCGCACTCGAGGACCAGAAACAAAGAGCTCTCCAAAAAAAAGAGCCAAATCCGCGTTAACGAATTCGCGTGTAAACGAGATCGAGAAGCAGGGCGCGTTTACACAGACACAGAGAGATCAGCTCCACGTATAGGCTAAATTATGCAACGTGCGCGCGCTCGTAAGTCAAGGACTCTCCCAGGAGCGGGCTATCGACTTCCTCTCTCTCTCTGTCGTGTCCCTCTTCGCCATATTGCGCTGGACACGGAGGGCAGCACGCGAGTGTGATATGCAGGCGATTCGACCGATAGATAGCCCTCGGAGCTTTTCAACGCGAGACTGTTGGCTCGTCGGCTCTTTTTGAAAGACATTTATCGCGAGAGCTGCAAGGTGTGGACAGTTGTGAAGTAGGAGTTGCAGTTTTTTTCTGTTTTTGCAAAGTTTATCATTTTTTTTTTCTTTCCTTTTCTGTATTTTTCCAAGGCCTATATAAATTTCAAACGCTAGAAGGAGATCAATCATGTGGTGTATCTGCAAGTCGAAGTTCGTTTATGGAAAGGACCTTAGAAAAGCATACTAAACACTGTATACCTATAAGAGATACACCGGAACGTATAACGCGATCGACTTGCCGGGCGTGTCTAGGCAAAGATAAGCCAAGGAGGAATTTGGCGCCGATCGATAGATATGTCTTTATGGGATATGCATTCGTGCTCAATATTCTCTCGAAGAAAACTTTACTTCGAAGGATATATGGCTGCTTTTGAAAATTCCAATCTGCACGGCTTAACATCGATCTTTCCTATATCAGATAAAACGCGGAAGGAAAAAACAATTGTAGTTTTAGCAAGCGGCGTGCTCATTATGCAAATTACCTACGAGATGCACGTTTGAGATAACAGAGGTCGTTTGTATTTTCGTGTAAATCATTTATTCTCGTACTTGAATTCTGTAAATACTTTTTTTGTCGTTACATTATTAGCAATAACGCACATCTGAATAAATATTGGATAATCTTGGATTGAGTGCAGTATATGTGTGTGTGTGAATCATACGCTTGATAAAATTCAAATAAAAGAAAAGAGGCGATCGATCGCGCAGTTTCGACGAATTGTTTGGCTTTGTTGCATTGCATAATTGCACGGTAAAATTGATTCGATATGCCAGGAAATACAAAAACACTTCTCTCAGACTCAGACGTAAGCGTATAAGCTATATACCACAATTCACATCCAGGTAGCAGGTAATAAAGCTAATCTTTCATTCATCAATAGAGCGATTAGATAAAATGAGTATGAAATAGCTATAATTCATTTTTAAATGACATTTAATGCATGTTTTTTTCGTAAAACTTTTTACAAGCTCGTGCGAGAGATTTTTAAATAAAAATTAAATAACCAAAAGACAGACAAAACATCGGCAGATTTATGGTAGCGAATATAGTTAACGTTCTAGACATACTTTTGATAAAAATCCTTGATTTCGGCTACGATTGGCGCCTCTTATTATCACCAGAGGCAAATCGATTAGAAACCCAAGCATAATGAGTATGAAAGTCGATTAAATACCTCCGCGCATAAACAAACGAAAAACACACCTTGTGCGCAAATTCGAAGCGTAAGCAAACATAGTATCTAAAATTCCACTAGCAGCATTAATGCCCCGCTTAAGGACGTTAGTGGATATCAAATAATCTGATCGTCACACTCTTTCAAAAAATCGCGACGAGCAAAAACAAATGATTAACGCATAAGCGATTTAACTCGACAGGAGCCCAAGGACGGACGTACGTCATTGCCCGCATTACGGGTTCTCGCATCAAACTCTGTTGTTACTTTTACGCTCTGGTTATGTTCAGATTATCCTCTTCAGAATTTTTATCATACGCGAGACGCAGTAACATTACTTTCCTCGTTCGGAAAAACCCGACCCTTTCCTTCTACAAACCCGTTCACTCTCGAACAAAGCTTAAAAAAAAAAAGAAAACCGCCAACTCACCGCTGAGTAGGGACTGCAAATTGCGGTGAGCAGGGCTCATGTAGGCCTTGGGTACAGGCAGCCTGTTCAGCAGGCACTTGATGGCGAGCCTCCAGCGACTGGCCTCGCGCAGATTGTCTTCGTATCGGTCGAAACTGCGGAACCTCAGGGTGACGGTAGTGCGCTCGCGTCTCCGCGCGCCCTTGTTCGCCACCTTGGCGCGTTTCAGCGTGTACGCGTAGATGTAGAGGTAGGCTGAGGTGTCGTACTCGTCGTGCGGCTGAACCAGCTCCGTTGACTCCACCAGACGGGGCTGACCACGCGATGCACCGGGTCCGCAGGCGCAGCTACCCGCGCTGCGACGCTTCGAACGCATGCATCTGTAAAGTGGAAAATTATTATGAAGTTCCATATTTTAATTGCAAAAAAAATTACGAGAACACGATGTATAAGTGAGGCATTCATCTTCTGATGATTCGAACAATTCATGTAATATAAGTAGCTATGTGTAGCTAAGTGTCGCGGCGCGATATGCTTCGGAATGCGTTAAAAAAAAAGGCTTATTTTTCCCGAGAGGTCGCTGACCTTCTATTAAGTCCATTTCAATGGAGCGCACAATAGCGCCATTTAAAACGAACCTAATACACATTATATGTAATACAGATCTGGAGCACGCGCATTGCAACAGCTCTAATAAGACGCTATTAAATACAACGAACCTTTATTTAATTACATTCGTTCGAAACCTCCCCTCCTACCCCCTTTCTTCGATTTATCTGCAATCTGGTTTTAACATAGAAATCCAGATCGCATTATATATTTAAGGCATCATTCGATATAACACACAATTGTGATTTTTATACTTTTATTTTTAAGCATAAAAAAAAATATGATTATAATTTTCGGTTGTTAAAAATATTCACGGGAAAACCGGGTCTCCGCTTATAGCGTTGCGGTTGTTGTGTGCCCGCCGGAGACAATTAAACACGACTTGACCCAAAAGAAGGAGGTGCACGTGTATAGTACACCCCGTATTACATTTCCGACACGAGAGAGAAGGAAAGGTAAGTACAGGTGTCCAGAATTAGCTCGAAGCAGCGAATTATTCTTTCTTTAAAAAAAAAATTTAAAACTATATAATACGAGCAGCTCTTTTTTGAATTTAATTTCATTTCGAATACAGTGCAGCTATCGTGTATAGGAGTTACACAACAGCTCGAGTACTTATATACCAGACGAAAAACATTCGAAAAGAAGCCGGAAATCAGTTTCTCCGCTCTCCTTTCACCCTCATATATACCTGCATCCAACGATGTCCTCGACAAGAATAGTCTCTGTCTTGCTGGGACCACAGTTGCTCTCCTTGCGCAGACTAAGCCCTTTTTCGGTCAACCTGACCCTATACAAAGTGCTCCTCTTGGACGATATGTAGAATATCTCTTCGAGGATGGCACTGGGTGTCGCTGCACAGTTCGACGGCGACGCTGTCACCGAACCGTTGGCCGACTTCCCGGAACAGCTGCAGCTGCCGTTTACCTCCTCCTCGTCCTCTGTACACTTGCAGTCGTTTGGCTGCGACATCTCCGAGATCTTGCGCATCGTCTCTTGAGTTCCGCAACTGAAAAAAAGATTAACGATAGTTCGAGTGTGTGTGTTATGCCATATATACGATTATACTCGGTTATGCAAAACGCGTGTATAGTAGCAGTTGTACATATATATTTACAAACTCCATAACCGTCGAGTCCGCGCATTATATACATCACACAAGTATACACGCATACCTACACATATACAGAGCTTTTTTCCGTTTCTCTCTCGGATCGCGATATGCATGCACGTAATAGGAGATTTCGCGTGGGTAATCGTTTCCCGTGTGCGCATCGCCGCGGTATAATGCGCTTAGAGGAGCGTTTTTTTTTCTCTTTCGATTCGAGCGTATAGGTGACCTGGTATATATGTATAAAGAGAAAAACGAGCTTTTTTACGGCGGCCTTGCCGATGATATATGGCGAGCTCCGTGAGTTACCTTCTTGATTTTTAGCACGAAAATATAAAGAGGGAACAACATCCAACTATACTCACGTGCCATAGTCGAAGATGTAACTCAGATAATCCAGTAAAATTGTTAGCCAATGCATTATTATAGCAATTATATACATACAATCTTTCTCCTATAAATTTATACAAGCCAATATGATGAGGCATCAGTCTCGCGTCACTACACCAAACTCCAAAGGATAAATGTAAATATTGGCTTGCGCGCGTATAGTCTTATATTAGCAATCAATTATCCTGACAGAGAGAGAGAGACAAACTCTAACCGAAATTAGCGGCATTGTTTACTCTTCTCCGTGACACGCATGCGGCGATAATACAAGCTCTTGTGTATTAGATATGTCATATACCTATCAATTTGTCGAGCGTGTCATTACACACACATACACGCGTGTGTGCGATATTCCACGTTGCAGCGAGGAACGATTTTTTCGAATTACACATTATATATACGTTCGATACAGAGAATTGCTCGCGACACGTATACTTAAAAATACGTTTTGGCTCGCGACGTATCGTTGGGAAAAAAAAAATATTTTTCTCTGTCTCGAGAGTATCGAGCAAAACAAATTTCGCAAGTATTATATACACACGAGAGGCGCATTATATGTCTTCGATGCTTGATAGAGATTCGCGAGGTGTTTCGCAATATTGATAATAAATACAAATATACGCGGTTCTTTATAGCTTTGTCAAATAGTGACGCTAATTTACATCTGCGGATAATAACGTAGATATCGACGTTTATACATACATATAAAGAAAAAAGAAAACCTTGTCTGAAAAAGGCGCGGACTGCGTTATCAAGTGGTGTTGTACGCACACACACACACACACACACACTAGTAATTACGTGAAGTTGTCCAAGCAGATAACACAGCGATCGGTGGGTGGAATCTCTCTTATAAGAGGATATGAAAGGTCTCTCCAATATACGACTATACACTTATTTCAAGCAAACAAACGCTTAATTATCCACTCCGAAGAAAGCAGAACCGTGACAATCGCAAGGTAACGACCTTTTTCAATCTGCTGCAGCAGATATTTGAACGACGCGAGCACGTGTGTATGTGTGTGCAGCTCCTATATCGTTGCATAAGCCTATACTGTCTCATGTGTGATACGGCTGATATACCTGTAATCGCACTTGTTTGCTAATCATCCGACAGTATTATTAATGTCTCGGATTCAAAAGCTCGTGAAAAAAAAAGAGTCAAATGAAGCTCGTGTAGAATCACGGCCGAAGCGAATCGCTATATACTTACAGCAAGGTTTACCGTGTCTTATCAGTATAATTCACGCAAACTTGCAACAATTAACTTTATGCCAGACGTTAAAACAAAAAATCGACGTGTAAAACGAGGTGTAAAACTCGTGCACGAGAGCTCGAGCGAGTGATATAATTTGGAGCAGGAAATTTCGAGGCGCCTTCAAACGAAACCGGAATCGTCCAGCTAAAAAACCGTGCTATAAGTTACATACACATACTCGTTCGAAGGGGGGAATAAAAGTACAGTAGGCATATATACGAGAGCGATTGCGCGCAAATACACAACAAAACAACGAGGCGTGAAAGGCACGTTGACTGACGAACCTCTTTTGTATATCACTGATGATGATGATGATGATGCACGAGACACTCCTCCGTGCGAATATACTATATATACACTTATAGTCAGAAGTCGGAACTCGTGTGTATTATCAGTATAAGTACTGCAAACAGCTTCTTCCGTGTCAACAGTCTCGGCGTCCAGGGGCTCGATGCAGCAGCTGATGGCAATAGCGCAGCGACGCCGCGATCCGCATCCTCCCGCGGGAGTAACACAACATAATCCCCTGTCCACTCGATATGATATTAATATGTAAAAATTCACTCGACTTCTCTCTCACGTAATATTACAATAACCGATCGACTTTATTTTCTTTTAATTTACTATAGGTACACTGCAAACAGAGAGCGTCGTTGCCAAAAGGGCAGATGCACGCAGAGTCGGCTCGTCCGCAATAAGACTCCCCGAGTGTCTATACTAACATCCTATACACACTAGTATCCTATATCTATATCTTTCCGTGTGTATACCAGAGTCGGCTGCTATGGTGAGTTATATAGACGCGGCGGTAGCTCGTGTGCAGACTTGCCGCCCGCGCGACTTGTACTGTGTGTAGTGCGCGCGCCGCCGTTGCATCGCGCCGCCAGTAGAGTGTATCTATATATATAGGTATATACATAGCACTGGAGAGGGGAGAGAGAGAGAGCAGAGAACGGTGTGTTCTTTCAAAAAAAGCGACGAGAGTATCAATGGCACCGAGAGTATACAGGCGCATGCGTCGAGATCGACCCACCCGCTGCGCGCGTGGATTTTGTGTTCCCCTCTGATATACTTATTCTTTTTTAACTCTCTCATCACCTCAGCCAGAGGGATGTAATACGTGAGAATTTTTATGATTCTTGTTTTTTTAGAATTTAATGAGCTGCCGTCGAGAGGGATGCTGCTATACACTGATTCAGGTCAGAGATGATAATATACTTCTAACGTCTATAGGTAAGGAGAAGGTGCTATCCTGTTTTTATTTCCGAAAAGTTGGTTCTTATATGTGTATGTTGTTAGCCCGAAAAATTATTAAGCCAGTTTTGACGTTTTACAAGTGTACTTATCTACAATCACCATAATTACGAGTTTTACCAGTTTGTTGCGCTTTTCTTGCGTAATATTTTTATTACTGTGGTGGTGCGTGAGCGTTTTTATTCTCTTGCGTTTACGAGTTCTTTCTATGAAAGTACTAGCTGGGGAGTTTACGGTATGATTGTGCAATCGCATTTGTGTGAATGGGCTTTTCGCAGATCCGCATTGAACTTAAATACTACCTATATAGATTTTCATAATCGACTGCAAGGTAAATTGATACAGAAAAGGGAATTTAAATCATCAGTAAATATTGCGTAATTTTTGCTTTTTTCTAGGATAGGATTCTTTGAATTTTGCAGTAATTAACAATGTTTTTTTAATGTGGCTATTTAGAAGATTGGTAAGTTCTTTTATTCATTTTACAAATTCGAGTCAATGAATTTTATAATGATGTGTGTGTATCACTGGAAGACACCAGTTTTTTTCTTCTTTTTTTACAAAAATGATGCTTTAAAATAATAATATATACGTTCCATACAAAAGTAAGCTCTTCTTTACCTTCAATACTTATTTTATAAAATGGTTTCATGACTCAGCTCTCGAAAATGAACTTAACTAATAATTGTACATAAATGTGAAGAAATAAATTATATTTATATTTTGGAATAAGCAGTTTCTAAGCTAGTTTTCTTAATGCATTATTTTACAAAGCAAATATTTACTCGGTCGGAAGTCTGTATTTTAAATGAAACTATTCTTTAATTTTAACTTTACATTCGGATTTTCATTGGTCTTTAAAAAATGGTTGACTTCACGACGCCTATTTCAACTCTCAAATCTTGTTCTCTGTAAATAACAAAATAAACATCAATAAAAAAAGCGAGAACCCTGCGAGAACCGCGTGGTTCAAGCGTTCCGCGCTGTTCTGTTGTACATTTCAATTTGATTGTAGGTATTTGCTCTCAGCAGACTTTGCTTCGAAACTGTGCTCGAACTTAGAAATACTTCTTTTAAGTAACTGCCAGTTGTTGATATGCTTCCAGTTCCTCAAATTGGAATGTACAACGGAACAGCG
>UCQR01019129.1:39440-58401 GCA_900474235.1 Cecidostiba semifascia | reverse complement strand
AAAAAAAAAAAAAATGTTCCTCATTCATCCATCCTGAAGCATTAGCGCATCCTACACTTCCCATAGGCGCATCATTTAAAAAATAAGAACGGTAGTTAACACGTGGAAATACAAACAGCGGTGGAATACTATTTCCAGAGGCTGAAACCGCAGCCATTAATGTAACGAGAGTGCCACGTTCAGCAGATGTTACTCTGCCGACTTGTTTAATTCCTTTGCGAGCAATAACTTTATCAGGCTTTTGAACTGTCGTTAAGCCAGTTTCGTCAGCGTTCCAGATATCTCCTGGTGCAAACTTATAACGTTCTATGACTTCTCTCAACAGTTCAAAGAAAGCAGCAACGTTATTTTTATTAAACGAAGAAATACGAGCCAAACTTGTAGCTTCGGGAACTCTGATAGATATTTTATCTTTGAACCTTTTCATGAATGCAGAAAACCAGTCCGGTCCAGCCAGCTTGTTATCCGTCCAATTTCTGGGCATAGACACTTCACACTTGACTCCATATTCATAAGCTAGTTTTCTTATTTCCTTAGGAGATAATCCAAAATATATATCTGCACATTTCACTATATACGCCAGTAATTCTTTTTCCTTGTCAGGAGAAAATACCTAAAACATATTTATTTATAAATTATTTAAACAATAAAAAAAAAGAATATTAAAAATGCACTAGCTATTTCTATTATTTTCATAAAATCTACTAGTGAATCTTGAAGTTATTTACAAAAACTCTAATACTACTCTATATGACAACAAATGTCAAGCGAATCAACAAGTGTGACTGGAATGTAAACAGAGTCGAATAAAGCATATAAGATACGTATTTATCAAGGTGTCATAAACCATAGTGCGTCTCCTTGTAAATGAAATAATATTCTAGTATTGAAATAATTTACCGTTTTTGTCTTTGCGTATCCAATTGCGATATTTTCAGTCCTAAGCTGGTTACTTTCCCATGCTTCCAACTCTGCTGCTGTTATTTTTGAGCAATACCTAGACAGGCTTCGCACAGGAATTTGAAAATCTTCCGATGTTTCGTGCACTGGTTTTCGTTCATATTTGATGGCATACACTGCTCGTAAAATCACATCACTTGTTCGAGTCGCTCTATCCGTTTTTCTAATATAATTCCGAACCATTGTGAACTGTGAAAATAATGTATTAAGTAGAACTCGTAGATATAGGTAATTTTTTGATCGGCCAACTTACCCCGAGAACAGTTGGCCAACGTGCCCCAAGGGTACACATCAGTTTGTAAATTCTACTAATAATATTAAAAATGGTAAAAAAAAATTCAAAAATTTGTCAAGATATTAAAAAGCATTCTCTATAAGCTAGTAAAATTCATTTTGCAAAAAAATTAATTTTCAATGAGATATAAAATTTTTTTTCAAATAGACAATTTTTCGGAATACGTCAATGAAAATTCAAACTTACGTCTTTCCATCGTTAGCCCGGCGATCCAACTGAAACTTCGTACAAACATTCCTCGTGTTATCCTTCACCACACATGTCAATCGCGACGCGCTCTATTGTTTTGATTTCGAATTATAAGCCATCGGCCAACTTACCCGCAGGCCAAATCGCCCCGGTCTCCCCTAGTCATTTTTTTTTTTTCAAGAATTTATTACATATTGCAAAATTGAATGATTAAAAAAAAAAAGTATTTTCTTGCTTCGGTTATACTATACTGGCACGCGTAACGAATTACCACCGAATTCTCCGCACTCATTCCGAGCATTAGCGCGGAACAATGACCGGCAAAATCGCGCGCGCGCGCGCGCTGCACAAAAGCTCCTCTCGCGTCGACGAGTATTTCTCTTTTACGATTCGCGACTGCCATTATTTCGCTCTCGCTCTTTTCCAGCTGTGTATACATCAAGAGCGGAGACCGTCGTTTTTAATATACGCGCGCGTTGCTCGTCGCAATCACTGAAAAATCTTTCGGCCAATATAAAAGAGAACAAAAGCTTTCGAGAGGAGTGTATACGTGTGTGTATATATATACAGAACGGACGAGTTTGTTGAGTGGAAAAATAGTGCTTGGATTCTTACGTTGGAAGTGATTGCTGTAATATTGAAATTCGGCGTTGAAACGGCGCCAAATTTGAAATTTTCAATATAACGATGATTCGGAAAAAAATGAAATTATTTCATTCCTGCACAATCGTTTGAAGTAAAAATGTAAATGTATATCTAATAGACTGAAAAAAACTCGCTTATCACACCTTCAACTTTCCCCCGAAAGTCTACTCGACCCCTCGAAAAAAGCACGTTCTTAGCTCTCATTGTCTTGTCGCTCGCTTGAGACGTCGTCTTTCTCGCTCGCGTTACGTCAGCATTGTTTATATACACCCCTCTCTCTCTCTCTCTTTCTCTAATCCTTTTATTTCGTCACTCTCTCGTCTCGTCGTAGGGTATACAGGGTATATATCCTTCCATTGTGCTGAAGCCGGCGGCAGGCTCTCTTCCTATATAATTAATCGACGCGCCATTGTGCGCGCGCTGCGCATATCGATGTCAGAGCATTTAAGTCGATATCCTCGAGAGGAGGAGCTGCAGCAGCTTAATGGCGGGATATCGATGGGTCCACGGGAAAGCGGCTGGCGGAGATCGATGCTCTCGGTTAAACGTGGCTCTTAGCGCTCAAGTCTCGGATCTTTTGTGTGAGGAGGAGGAGACGGTGGGAGGGTATTTTTTTTATGTTTGTACGTATACGATTTAAATTAGTGACGTTCCCGAGGATATTGCTATTGAAAAGTCGTCGGGAGTATAACTGTGTGATTATGAATCGGTCGATTCTTTTGAAAACACGGGGAATTCTCGATGCCATTGTCGACTTATAGCGGAATACTTCAAATATCACTCGATAATAAATCGATCGCGGGTATATAAGAGATTCTTAATGTCCACTTGAGACGACTATATACCGTAGGCTATTGAAGAAAAGATTGGCGCGATGTCCCTAAGGTATAAAAAAAGTCTGTAGTATTTATTTTATTCGAAAGCTATATGCGATGCTCACCCTTTCGGTCAACTAGAGAACATCATATTCATCCGAGCGAGACAAGCATATTAGATACGAGAAATATAAACACAGCGGTATTATCTCAATTTTTTATCCGTTCAAACCAGAGACGAAAAAAAAAATTAATAAACGCAGTTTCCACTTTCTGAGAACCTTATATTATATAATTCGCCGAAGTGCGATAAGCAATTGATCGCGCATGTCTATTTTTAACGAAGAAATATTAAATATTAAGTCCACGTGTCATTTCAATATACAAACACCTCCTTTTTTTCGATCTACTTCATACCCCCACTTACGTCCCAAAGGACGCGGACTTTCCGGTTGCCGCCGGGACGAGATCTCAGTATTTTTACGACGCACGTATATAGCCGCTGCGAATAAAGACGCGCTACAGACCTACTGACCGACCAGTTTGCATTAGACTACGAAGTTGAGACTACGCAAGCAAAGTATAGCGTGTTTAACTATTATATAGACGAAGAGAAGTTTTTTTTTTTTTGTTTAGTGAAGCCTGAAAAGTTTCGGAGCAGCTGCTGCGCGTTTGGGGAAAGCCTTATCTGTGAGAGAAGATCACTCTCTCGGCTTATCTCGGTTGGAAAATCAGCCGGGGGTTTATAGGAGTAGTGTGTGTGTGTGTACATAGCTTCAGCTGCCGAGGAGAATTTGTCGAGGATTCAGTGCGTCTCGACTGGCCGTTGAGTGAAGTTCGAACGAGAGCGACTGTGATATATTTTTGTGAAGCTATATTACGTTTCGTTTGGTTTTATCAATTATTTTTTTAAATATCAAGATGAAGGTATCCATCGTACTCGTTGTCTGCGTTATGCTGATCGTCAGCGTCACTGCGTGTAAGTTACATCATAGTTTTTTAATGAAACATTTACTTCATATTTAATTTCAATTTAATCATCCTACCCTCAACTGCAAAGTTGCTCAATCAAAAATCAAATCCAAAGCGCTCCTATCCCCCTGATGCACTTTGCGTCAAACCGAAATTGGCCAAGTTCGAGCTAACGCAAACATCGAGGAATTTCAGCTCCTCTGGGCAACCACTGGTACCCAACGGATCCCCGCTGCTCCGGCGCAGCAGCTTCGGCTTACCGCCTGAGGCGTTCGGCGGGTAGTAACCGAAGTCCCGGTCAGACCGGAAACTACTGGACGTACAATGGAAATTTGGGCTCCTGTGAGAGCCACTACGGCAGCCACGATAACACTGCATTCGGCTCCAAGGACGAGTGCGATCAAGCATGTCTCAACGGTTAGTATTATCTATTTATTTTTCGCGTTGTTTATTACGCTTATCGTTTGTTTTTTTTACTGATATGGCTGTATCTTTATGGTAGCTCTTTTTTTTTCTTTTTGACACGGAAGCTCGGTTCGAGGAATATATCGTGAGTTTTTAATGATCAAGGTTAATACTTGATAATCTGGAGAACTTGAAAGCTTCAGTAGGTGTATGTATAGTTAAATGTAAATTTTCTGCGAGAATGACAAGACGGTTTGTTTTATTAGATCGCGTCAAAGATAATATAATATGAAAAACGTATAATAATAAAAACTCGAAACTAAAAGCGTCTTTCTTCCTCCGTTACACAGTCTACCACTTGGGATGAACCAACTGAAAAACAGCACATCTCAAACACACCGCAGCATTTTCCAATCAACAGCATCGCTGCACTATCATGACTCATTTACTATACAAAACAATCGTATATGAAAAAAGAAATCAAGATACTTCTCGGAAGAAAGTGTGAAGCAGAAAAAATCCTAACATCGCAGCAGCAGCAGCAAAGAACACTTCCTATATACATATACAGCTTATCAGTGTCGCGGCGGCGCAGCTTCGTTAGAACGTCTCGAGCGATAAGAATCGAGTGAACACAGTCTATACCAGTGAGGCTATACGGCAGCAGCGATCGGTTGTCACTGCAGAGTAAAATGCAAGAGCCGCGCGCGGGTCGTTACACTCGGCAAATCACCGAGTTTACGATCTCTCGAGCTTAGAGCGAACGAGAAACTGGAAATTCGCTGTTGATTTTTCTCTCGGGTGTTATACTGTTGTTTGCCTGTGTATACGAGACACTGAGAATTTCGCGCGAGCGGGACAAGTCTCCGGTGGGCGGATATAACAGACGACGGGTTTTTCCTGTGTACTGAGACATTAGAATTGTTCTTTTATACGCGGCTTGTGTTCGATTTATATTGTTATGCTGTGTCTTGGGGATTGAGTATATAATATGTAAATTTTGTAAACTTTTCAACTTTATCATATGTGTAACTGCGATTTTGTAATAAGCAACAATAAACACACTGTCTTCACAGCTCAGGCCACATCAATCATCCTGTGTAATCATTCTGTGTAATACCATCACACACATCACACACATCTCGAATTTCAGCGGAGCTCTCGTCGGCGCGCTTATTTTAAAACTGATCTCTCTCTTCCAAAAAAAGCTGCAGATCAGCGCTGAAACTCTCAGCCTAATCTCCGAGCGAATAGCTGCACACACAGACAAACCTTTGCAAAGAGTCAGAGCCGACAGGGAAGATATCGCCGTCGGGGGATCGCGACGAGAGCACAGGAATCTCTCTCTCTCCTATACAGACGACCACCGGGGACAACAAGGCCGTAGATCGTGATCGTGTCGTGGTCCCGTTTCTCTCTTCTTTTACTTCTTCTTCTTTCCTCTCCGTAGAACTATGTCTCTCTTGCACACAACGTATATGTATAATACTCTCAACTCGCGGAAAAATGTTCTCTCGCGACGGCGGACGAGCGGCGACTAGGCATCAGAGTCGCACTCGGACACGCGTATAGAGAACGGCACGAACCGACGAATCTTTCTCTCGCGGTCTGCACTGCGCGGCTATCCGCCTCGCAAAGCTAAGAGAGCCGAGCGCAAGGTGACGAGAATAAACTCGAGAGCCGCTGTCCCCCTCTTCGACGACGACGACTTAGTTGGCGCGACGGCTGCCCCCGTGTGTGTATATGTCTCTCTGCAGAGTGTGTGTAAGAGAGAGAGAGAGAGAGAGAGAGATTCTGGATTTGAAAGAGAACTGCGCCTTTCCGACTGCGTTTTCCCGGAATGTCAGTAGGTATACGAGAGAGAGAGAGAAAGAGAGAGAGGAGTTTGCGATAACGCAAGGGGATTCTTTTTTACAGCTGGAAGCAATTATGAGTTTCTCGAGGTGCATAGTGTCGTTGTAATAATATACTCTGCTGATGAGATGCTGTTTCTTTTGTGTATATAACGTTATAAGCATCAAGGATGATTCATTGCGCGTCTAATTAAAAGTCGAATTTAGCCGGTGGAAAATCATCTAATTATATCAAGATATGCAGACGGTTCACGGCAACGCCGCCTATTTATGCTGGTTATATTTGTATCCCCGTCGCGAGAGCGCAACTGAGAGAGCGCGCTGCAGAACGAGGAAAATCTTAATAACTGCGTCGTAAAGCTCGACAATATAACCATTACAAATATACCGTAAAAAGAAGATATTTTGTAATTTTTATCTCAGCTATAGAGCCGGTGTACAACATCAAAACTCAAAATAAACGCTTTTCTCCAGACACACTCGTGCGTCACGCCGGTAATTCACGTAATCCCCACTGCAAATATTTAAGGAACAACTATACACCCTCTCTCTGTGTAGACACACTGAATGAAGAAAATCCTCGCTCTCGGCTCTTTTTTTTATCGCGCTATATTTACAAAACACACGAGACGAGGCTATTTTAATTCCTACACCGTCTCGAAAATTCCCTCGAGAGAAACAATACGGGAAAGAGAGAGAGAGAGAGAGAGCAAAAATTAATAAGCACCGACGGAAGAAGCCGGTCGTGCTAAAAAGGAAAGTAACAAAGCAGCGCAGCGTAATTGCGACGATCCCGCGGAGAAAGGACGCGAGGAAAGCTGCTGCAGCGAGAGTAGTATAACCGCGTGCTTGAAGAGAGAGAGAGAGAAAAGAGAGCTTTATAATAAGCGTTTACGTGTATATACGCGTTCTTAATTTTAGATTCCCGCGGCATTCCACCGACGCTGTGTATTATATCGACGCGTTAAACTGAGGGAAGTAATATCTGAATCGAGATATTTTTCGGATCGAAAGGATCAACTAATATTATTTACCGTATAAATCTCGACCGAAGCTAAAAAAGCGAATTACCGCTGACATACATTCCGTACACGAGTGCAAATAACCCGAATACGGCGTCTACGTGCCTCCCCCCGCTCGCTACGACATCTTGTAACTCGTCCGCGCTGGCGCAATTTGAAATTCGCGCCGCGATGCCACAAGCTCATTTGTGTGTTCAACGCGCTCGGAGACAAGAGTACAGAGAAACTCGTTATACCCGCGAAGACAAGAGAGAGTAAAACTCTGAACTTTGCTCCTAATAAACGGAGGCTTTGTTAGAAGCTCTCGCCGAATAATTCTTGCAAGTTTTGTTGTTATATTCGTCGGGTGTGTTGCACAATGCGACAGCTTTTTTTCCCGGTAATTTATTCTCCGGTGTATAATATATAAAATGGGGAAGCGAAAAAATATACATACGAGGAAGTTCGATAGGGAAAGAAATTTATAGCCGCTACTGCAGCGCTATATTGTATATTACACCTGTGTGCGCGATCGTTGAATAAATGGAGTGATAAGACACACACACACATAGTGCGGGATATATTAGTTTATTTACGATCGGCGAATAAATTCATTGCGGAACATGCAAAAATTTAGACACGCGAGTGGAGATAAAAATGTTAAGTGGCTGTAGGAAGTTACCTGTCGATATTATAAATATTTACCGGAATATCACTCAACACAAAGTCTATATTATAACAGCTGCCGTAGATTTTTAATGCAGTTCGAAGTAATTTCAGCTCGAAAACGCATAGATGTACGGAATGAGGGATAATCGAGGAAGTTTTTAGAAGACACGCGCTCGATTGAGTAAGTAATTGAGATGGGAAATTGATTTCGCCTCGGTCGCGCCCATTGTCCTAAATAGAGAGAATAGAGTACACGTATTATATAGCTAGCGCAGCGTAAAAGTTTCATATACTCCTTACCTAGTTCGATTCAACGAAGGTTAATTTATAAAAAAAAAAAGAACTCCGTCATTATAACTAAATTTCTAATCTACGCGATGATCATCGTTTGCGTCGATTCGCAGTGACTAAGCGTTGCGGAAATAAAAATACTTAACCATCGAATTGGATATAAGCTTTTTATCGTCCGATATGTTATTGATTCCCTATAAACACGATTTTCTATCGTGATAGAGGCAGATTAGAGGCAAAAAAAAATAGCAAGAAGAGAGAAAGAACTCTTTATTGAGATAAAAGCCCCCTATTGCTATCGCGCGATAACGAATCGGCTATATAGTTGGGCGGAGCCTTTTAGCGGAACGAACTGTATATACGCAAAGGGAAATAATAACGTATACCACGCGCATGCGGAATATGTTGCGAAGGCGAATATACGCGTATATACTATAAGATAGAGGTAATTAGGGAGTATAAATAGATATTGCAACGCGTATGCAGGATAACTCGTTCGAGCTTTTATTGCAGCCGCTTGCGTACTTTAATGCGATTAAATATTCTATCTCGGTGTGTTTTGAAATTTTTATCATCAGTCCAACTTTATTACTATTATTTTATAGACTACTCTCTCTCGGTTGTATAGATATCTAATTACACAATTAATCGAAAAAAATTAACGAAATTGTGTCTACTCACCATCGTCGCTCAATTCGAGGTTCGTGTAGCTGTCCCAATGGAGTATGGGGTCGTGGTGCGCCGAGGCGTGAGGCACCGCCGGTGTGGGCGCTGGCACAGGGCCGTCGAGACGCCTCGGGTCGTTCGCGAAGTAGAGAGTGACCACGCTGTCGGGTGGACATCTCGGGTCGTCGCAAGCTGCGTCGAGTTCCGAGCGGGGAAACGAGACGACGTTCTCCGTTATTACGCACGTGTGAAACTGTAATGTCGACTTGAATTACATATTTTTTCTTCATTTTCATTCCGACGGAACTGTCTAACTGTCATTATGCATACCTGTAACGAAAACATGACCTCGCGACCCTGGTTCGAGTAGATCCTGTGGTAGCATTTGACGAGGATGTCACCCCTGAGCCTGAGGCCGCCAAGGTTGACCGTGAATTCGCGGGCGTTGGTCACGGAGTACAGGTCCGACGTGTAGACAGGCGTCAATCCTTCGTAGACTTTGAGGAAAGCTCGACAACCCGTTGGTTCGAATAACGGCACACCCAAGACCGTCAGGTGCGTGAGGTACAGGGGCGATGGACTGATGCGCAGCGAACCCGCTAGTAGACCACTGAAGTACTCGATGTACCTGAAAATTTGTTGAATCGATTTTTGAAATTGATTTACGATGGGTTGAGAAATCTGTGGGAGACTAATGAAGCTATTAATCATAAAAATATAGCTCGTGTGAGTGTGGAAAAAAAAGTAAGTATATACGGAGTCTTGGTTATAAACAGGTTCTCAATCAACGCAATTTTTCTGGATAAATTATATCACGAAAAATTGTCTGGCGAGACACGCGCTTTCTTTTTCTCCGCGTCGTATTGTCGTATATAGGTATACGACACAGATTAGGTGCGCCGTTTTTGTCAATTAATTCGCAATCGTTGTGCACAGGCGCCTAACGACATGCTAATGCATGTGCGCGGCTCGCGGATTTAATAAATATAAAGCTGTGTATAAAAGCGACGGCGAGACCATGCATTATTAATGACATAGCCGCGATTTATGCAAATATTTGAAAAGCCTCGTGTATTTTCGTTAGTTTGCCGTGTACAGCGAGCGACTTGTATACATTTCCTGGTGCTGCTCTCTGTGAAAAATGCATTTCGAAATTCTGTCTATATCGGCCGAGGTTATCTTCCAAGCTGTGTGTTTCCTATTCGCGTGTAGGTGTAACGAGAAGTAGACCTTAATTGAGTCGCAGTAAAAATGAAACCGATGCAACTCTGGTATAGAAAATCGATATCGGTATGCGCTTCCGTATAGTATAGAAAGGTCAGTTAAGTTCAGCCGAATAATCTTTCTCTCCCTATATACCTATACACCTACACACACACTATTTTCTACTTCTGCGTCGCTATAACGGAGGGCGAGTCCGTAAAAGGTTCAAGGACAGCAGCAGCTGGACTCTCGGCTCTAATAGGGATGACCGTGGGAAGCTGATTATGCTCTATACTCGCTTCGGTAAAACGTAAATTGAACGCTGCTGCTGCTGTAGTCTGACGTCGATCGCGGAGGTACATGTACGTAGGGACCGCGCAGATAAGGATTGGACTGGAGTGCTGCGTGGAACGCGGATTGGATGTTGCGGCTTATATACATACAGGCGAGGATAAGTATGGTAAGGTTGGATCGAGAGAGATTTTCGGACTTCCGCCTACGATTTCCGCTCGTCGATACAAGTCGAATGCAAATGTTTATATGATTCGACAAAAAGTGGCATCGATTTTAGCTATTGTAATGCGAAGAAGTTAATGATGTCGAATATATAGGCTCGGTCGGACAAAAAAAAGATACGAAAAAAAGAGAGAACCGTAATAGACCGAGACACAGCGCGGTCGTTCCACTAATAGTTTAATAAACCCAGAAGTGATCTTGACCAAAAGCCGAGACGCACTTAAATCAGTCTGCTCGGACGCTGACCGGTAGTCTAGCAATGATACAATAATGAGCTCGTCGCGCGGGGGGGAATTAACGAATTAACTTATAACGCACATGGGGAGACACACGCCTGTGTAGTGGTAGTATATGTAATGTGTATAGATGAGCCGAGGGCAGTGTACCTTCTGTGGGAGGGGACGTTAAGTGGGCCGATTTTGTCGTCGAGAAATCGCCTCATGGCGAACCTGTCGAGCGCCTGGTCACGGCCTCCGCAGATGCTGCTGTAGTTCATGTACGCCGATACGGCTACGCCCAGTCGTTCCTTGCAGCCTCTGTAATCATACCAATGATAGAGTAATCACTTTTGCTCTCGTATTATAGACTCATAAATCTACTGATATTTATACTTGTAAAATTATTTTTGTCAAAAAGTTAAACCCCGCATGATATTCCCAAAATTCAACGGTTTCATTAATCTTTCCCTCCGTATAACAAGCCATTACAGCAGTGACGTGCTCGGGAAATCCCGAGTGAATGATGAAAGTCGTCGGAAACGTACCTTGCATGAAGAACGACAACGCGATTCGAGGCGGCGTTCAGCCAGGAGTCCAGCTCCTTGCAAAGGGCGCAGAGTCGTTCCAGGCTTGGTGCCAGTCCCTGGGGCCAACCCGCCTCCCTTGTGCTCGGCTCACCCGTTCTTCCTAGCGACGACGACAGGTTGAAGATCTGTAACCAGAGTGCCAGTCTTCCGTGAGTTATGATATGATATACGTGCGACGTCGCGTCTGCTTTCTTTCCTAATTTCGGGGAGTGGTGAGATAATTCTTTTCTTTTTCTTTCGACTATATAACAATACGAATGCAATGACATTATATCCGCACAATAGTATCTTTCAAATTGTAAACAGTCGTTATCTTGAGTAATCTACTCGATCCGTCATTACCACAATAACACAGGGGCAACGCCTATGTTCAAAAGCAAAAAAAAAGAACAACAATAAGCCTCGTTACACACACACTCTCACAAAATTACGGAAAAACTGAGTCAGCGCATCAAGGCCGCGACACATATCACGCAGGTGTACACACAGACAGACACAGAGAAGATAGATTAGAGCGAGAACCACACGCGACGACAAGACTGACCATGTAATTGTCGGCGTGTTTCCCGCGTAGCAAGGCTGTCGCGTGTTCCAGGACACCTCGAGCATCCTCCCTGTAGTAAAGGGCTATTATCCTCTCGGTAACATAGCACAGCTCCATGACCTCGCTGACGCGGCCGCTGCTTGTGCCGCTGCTGCTGCTGTTACTGCTACTCTTGGAGGAGGCCACCGTAGAGGCGTCAGCACCGACCCCCGGGGTACGCTGCTGCGGCACGGGTCGGGAATTCGGCGTCGACGTGTGCATCTGGAATTTGAATAGCAGAGATTTTTTTTTTGGTTAATATAGATGTATGATTGAATTTGTATTTTAGACGGCTTGCCTTCTTCAGGGTGTAAACCGGCTTGTAAAAGATCCAGACGATAAACATTTGCCGCGCCATTTTGGTATACGATTTTATTTAGATCGATCTCAAAAATAAAAAAAAAATCGTTAACTGTCTGTGCCGCCTAACAGCCTCGCCGCGCGTAAACATACTCCTCGCGTAAAGCTCCTGAGGACACCTCGTCTCGAACTGGACTCCTTTGCATTTTTCCAAGTCGCTGCGCTTCCGCAAGCGAAAAAAAAAGAGGGAGTATATAGAATCATAATAATACACGCGATTCGTTATGTAAAGGCCGCGGATTTTCGCGGCGCGTTTTCATGTATATATACGTATAAACCGCGAGCTCGCGCGTGGCGATGGCAGTTGCGTAATTGAATCGCGATTGTTATACATATGGAAATGGAATATGTCGCGCGTGTGGGATCTCGAATTTTCCGAGAGAGTTGATGAGGTCGATTGTTGCTGCGGCGCTATAATAACGAACGACGAGTATATAATATTATTTAAAATTTGTTCAGTACTATATTATGAAAGGACATATCTGAAATAAACATGGTCTACAATTATATACTGTAGGAAGACCGTGTAACCGATTATATCCGTGGGAGAATCGTGGCGATTGTTCGCCACGAGAAAACGATCGCGTCGAAAATTAACGAGGAATCTCAGTCAAGGTCGTCATGAAAAACCGCGCGCGGCGACATTGAATCAGCCCGGCTTATCGTGTCCAGATATAATCGCGACAGTATATCGCCTTACGACCGCTATTACAGGCTGATTTGGAAGAGGGGATTTATTAAACGCTAAATATATGGTTTAGTAGATAAGTACAAACTACGCATTCCAGCAAAGAGCTTTTTAATTCTGAGCTACACACACACACACACACACACACACACACACACACACGAGTATAATCTTTCTGGCTTAATAAACTTGGCTTAAATTGTGAGCTGGCTCTAAGCATCAGCTCTAAGCCTAATATGCATCTTTCTCTCGGTGCGCAATAAAGCCGAATGATCGGGACGTTTACGTTCCTCGGAATAAATTTCGCGGCTCAAATATAGCCGAACAAAACAATTTCCATTCAGCCGTCTCTTGCACACTGCACAGGGCTGATGGTTACGGGATGAATTACGTGGCGCGACCTAACCCCGGATTCCTCGGCTCCATCCTTCACACACAAGCTTCTTCTCCCCAATAATCGAAAGCCGAACGTCTTCGTTAAAATACCCTCGGTGATGTGCACTAGCTGCTACTATATATACACACACCGTGTGTAACACAGTGTAAGGCAATTTACGTTCCTCGAGACCGCGAACTTTACGACGATCATCCGACGGACTGATTGCATTCGGACGTTTGGCTCTCTCTCTCTCTCTCTCTCGCTTGCATCGTAACTCAAGCGAGCTTCTGACCATACCGATATTCCACAAGAACGACACCCTGAAATTTGCGTTTGTGTATTATATATATGAATGTAGCCTCGTCGAGCGTTTTACACAAGGGGTTGAGTGAGAGAGTGGGGATTTACGAGTGGAGAGCTATTTTTGAAGAGCTTTTTTGTCGTTAAAATATTCAATTTGCAGCCGACGACTTACATATATACGCGAACTCGCAAGTAATCGCCTATGACGAATAAAGTCGATGGAGAGAGTGAGCGAAAGGAAATTGAAATTTCGCGCGCGCTCCAGCTACCGGCTGTACACTATTGTTAGCCGAGATGTGGGTAGGTGTATAGGTATGTATATCGAGAAATTCTGCGGAGCTATATAAGATTGTTTCGAGAGCACGGAATTTTATGCGCATGTCAAGCTGCGAGCTTTCATGTTCTGTGAGTGCTTTTTATTTGATTCTGATTATAGGTACGACCGCAGTATACGGGAGAACCTTTTTACTCCTGTGCTGCGATAATATTTCAAGAAATTTTCGATCGATCAGAGTAGGCTGAAATTTTTATAAGGACTCTTGATATATGTCGTAAAATAAAGAAAATTACAATTCAATTCCTGCTTTTAATTATTCTGCCAAGCATAAAACAAAACATTCGCCTGGGCAGCTTACAAGCGTAACAGGTATAAAAAAAAACAACAAACCCCGATATAACTCTCAAGCATATATAATATCACCTGCTCTCAAAAATAACTTCCAAACACCGCATATCCGCCAGTCTCTCGCAGCTCGGAAAACAATGAAAGCGAATCAAGTGTATCCACTCTCGCTTTCGCTCTATAATACACAGCGTGTACACCTCCACTATACATATATACGAGTATATATGCCCACACAGTCACGCGGATTCGTCACACCGATCAAACGCCGCGCGGCTCTATATAGAGGCAATTTGCTTTCACGGCTGCGAAAATAATAATCCGAGAGCTTCGACTTCATATAGCGCGGCTAATGTCAATTACCGCTAATCGCCGGTAATTGTGCGCGGTTAATTTCTAATTGGGAGCGGAACGACGAGCCGCGCACTGTCCGCGTTCATTGATTTACGAGAAAGTGGCTCCAGCAGCAGAGGAGAGAGAGAAAGAAGAAAGCAAAGGGTACCGCGTCTTGTAAAAAAGACGTAAACATTCGGCGGAGAGAGAGAGAGAAAGAGAGCTTTCTTTCTTCTTCTCTACGAGGGTATGTACGGCGTCGTAAATTGCGCAGTGCTGGCGTTTCAATTGTTAATATCGTATACGTGCGGTTTTCTACCCTATAATATAATATATACTACTGGCATTGTTGCAGCGGACAGTAGCACGCGGTAGTTTTGATGCTGGACAGCTCGAGAGAGAGAGAGCTTTTCAGAAATTGCCACTATGGCGATTTTAATTTAGTTTACGACCTTTTTTTCTCCCACAGCAGCAGCGAGCTTTTGATGTCTGCTGATGTGAAGCGAGGTATACTATACGACACACGACGATAATTTCAATTTGCGGCTCTTTGGCGTTTGCGAAAAATGCTGCGTCGACCGTGACCCTTGATATTATCGTGACTTTCAGTTATCGTCTCTCTCTTTCTCTACTCCGGCGCGAGTATAAGTATATTATATACTGTAATTCAGATTCATCTGCGACGACGAGGGCTTTTTTAATTTTCTTAATCAACTACTTTTCGAGATAAAGTCTGGTGCGAGAGCCTCGAGGAGGAAGTTATTACACCATCAGCTTAAAGTCGAGCAGCAGCAACTGCCGTTATACTTGAATTCACAGATTATCAAAATACATCGCGATGTCTTCGCTGACGTCAATATACGAGAGAGGAGAAAGAAAAAAAACAAAGTACATAACGTGTATAGACGGGCGGCTAAAGGCGCGCGCGCAAAGAAATAAAGCCGTATCATATTTTATTGTATCGTAAAATTCACCTGCTGCTGTTTGTTCCTCGCAAGCGTATTGGCATTCTTTGGCTGTGGCTCGTAGCTGCCATTGTGCTGTAACAAAAACAAGAAAGCTCCTTTTATTAAAACTGTCTCACATCCGCGCATCTACGCATAATAATAACAAGGAAGAGACAAAAAAAAAAAAATAAAAACTCGAGATAAAAAAAAAACAGAAGAATAATAATAATATTCAATGGTGTATATACGAGCAGCGAAGAATCAATAAAAGCGGCTGTTACGGAATCAGCGCCTCTTTTTCCTATCGCAATAACAAAACGAGAGAATGAAAAGAGAAAAGGAAGAATGAAAAAGAAAAAAAAAACCATCAGGCGCGTGTGCGATGCTATTGATTTCGCATTCGCGCACACACCTCGATGTGCAGCGCCGTGTGCCAGACGGTAAAGGCGATCCTATGAAGCAGTGCTTCGGTGTTCTCCTGTATGGATATGCCACTGTCTACGACGTTTCCATTTTCAAAGTCGCCGAGGAGGACGTCCCGACGTATGTCACCGGGACGGTAGCGATAAGGCCGCCTATTAAGATTCGTCATTTTTGTTTTTCCTTATTCTTATCACAAACATACAAACATCGGCTCGCCTACTTCATAGTTCCCTTTTTTTGACTTTTATTTCTTTTGTAGTCGATGGCGCCCCGGGAGAAGCTTGTGTTTTCTGTGGGACACGATTGCGTTGCTTTTTGCGCGAGAGGAGGTACTTGTGTCAAAGTGGCGATAAAAAAAAAGCAGACCCAAAGCACCGCCGGGATTCACGATGCTTTTCACCGAGTTAAGGCGCTCGAGTGCCTACTCGAGATCTCTTTTCTGTTCACTCGGAGAGCGAGAGTAGCTGTACTTATACGATGAAGGTATATACGCGATCGAAAGATCAACTCCTGGTGTATAAGTATTTATAATTCCGCGTAATTATTATTATTTTTTTTTTTTTTTTTGAATCGAGAAAAAACGTGCGCGCGAACAATATATTTCAATCCGGAATTTCATCAATATTCAACAGAGCTTTTACAATCGAGAAAAATCAATCTTCCGCGCGCGCGCGCAAGCTTGTACGTCATCAATCTCGTCGCGCTTATATTCATCTGGCTCGCACGCGGATAAATCAGCGATTGATCGTTGCTGTTATATAGCAGCGGTATACACGTGTGTCGACGCTCGGTACACAGTGACGCGCGCGCGCGCGCGGTACTTTCGCCGCCGGCGCGCTGAGTGTAGTATAGCACGTATAGTCGCGCATTTATTTACAAGAGGGAGCGATCTGCGCCACTCGACGCGCTATGCGCAAAAAATAGCCGGCCTATGTATGCTCTCTGTGGAAACTCTTGGTATACGAGCTTTGCGTGCAGCGAGATTCGTTGGATTTTTATTGCGACGTTTGGTTCTGTGCGAGTATTTTTTTATTTATATTTTTTTATTGTCGTTGCGTAAAATTCGAGGAATACATTTAAATAATTTTCAAACATTTATTTTTTTTTGTAATATCGCACGGATACACGTCCTATTTCTAGTTCACGCGGATTTAAACGTATTTATACGAATCCCGTCTTGCAGTACACATCTGTTTCTACTTAAAACACAAATCCGCTCGAGCAAAGCCAGTCCGCAGAATCATCATCATCATCATCAGCACAGCCACTTTTCCTCCCGTTTTCCACAGAGCGCTTCACGTATATAAGAGAAAGAGAGCATCGAACTTCCAGGTTAATCCTGGCTTTCCAAGCCTCTGATGTTCCGGAAAAACCAAAACTCGGCGCACACGTGCTTCTATCCGTACACCTAACCCCTCCTCTCCGCGAGTAATCCGCAAAAACCGCATAGCACCGGCGCACGTCTAATGCCTCTCTCGCGCAGTCGTCCCGTCATTTTATCTCTAACACAAAAAGCACACAGTCACACAGAGCGATATAAACGACGATAATACACACAGAAGAGAGAGAGAGAGAGAATGTTTGCCGGCGCGCGACCCCGGACAATTGGGCCAAAGGACTGCGGGAGCCGCCCTGACGCTGCGGATCCTAAAGAGAGAGAGAGAGAGAGAGTATAGAAGCGATATAACGTGTATATGTATAGCTATGCCGGCGCAGGATGCTGTGCGCCGTCGCGGCGGCAGCGGCGCCGAGTCTTTTGCTCTTTGCCCTCTCTCGCTGATGCCAAGCGCTTCTGAGAGATTGGCTGAGAGAGAGAGGTTTTTGGCCTTTTTGGCGAGCCGCTCGCTTGGCTCGGAGTATAGTGAGAATTTCTGCATATTTGAGGGTGGAAGAAACTCTTTTTTTCTTTTTTTTTTAATCGTTCAGTGAAAAGCGTGAGATTTGAGAGAAACAATGGGAAAAATTTTGTTTTATAAAGTATGTATACGAGTTGCTTCGAGCTCTCGGATATATTAAATTCTTCGGAGGAAAGTTTGGTGCGGTTGCCGGGAGGGAGAAGGACGTCTTTTTTTTCTTATATGTATATGTACGATGGGATTGAAAATTAATGAAATAGCTCCGAGGGTAAGTGAATTTTTCAGAGAGCGGTTTTACGGGCCGAGAACGACTGCGGGTGCGATGTATTTTTTAAGGGGATAGTTGGGGTAATTTCGTCAGCTCTCTCTCTCTCTCGAGAGTCGAGTTTATTGAATTTCTAAACTGCGAAAACTGCAGTCCAATCAGGTGAAATTCAGTTTAGCGCCGCTGCGCCCCGAGTTAATAAAGCGGGGGCGGCATTTAAATTCATTATGGGAGTTGGATAATGTTATTGTACGAGACCTGTGGGCCGATCGATAGGAAGTTGTATGACGAAGTTGTTGTAAATTAGCGGTTAAATGTGGAGACCATGAAGATGAGAAACGTCAAAAAAAGTATGGTGATCTTGGCAGAGTCTATATTCGTCATTCATACTGATGTAATAACATATTTATCTTTTATATCTTTCTGTTAAATCGTTAATGAAAATACTGTTTATTAATTAAATTAATATTTCAGAGGTATATAATAGCCTGCACAACATAGACAGAATATTTTTCCCAAAGGCCAGTTCCTGTTGCTATGCCCATTGTTTAAATTGTAGACTGAAGCAGTTATAGTATGAGCGGCTCAAGCATCAGGCCCAACAAGGCAAATTTGGCATAGGTGGCAGCACACTGCAGATTGTGATGAGGGAAATAAGAAAGTTCCTATGCGCCACCTAGCGGTTGCGTCGCACGGAAAAGGCTAGTCCATAACTGTTTTGTTTTACTGCTGCTGTGGCTTGGCGCTACGACGATTGATTTCACATACTCTCATACCACTGCGTGTATATGTGAAATCGTATACGAAAAATCTTATGTAAAAACTAAATATAATACATGAATATTGCCAGCAAAAAAGACATCCAAAAGGAGCATAATACAATATCCCATTATAAAGAAAAGTTGACGTCACCATAA
>UCQR01019129.1:8225-30086 GCA_900474235.1 Cecidostiba semifascia | reverse complement strand
GCGCCTCTGATTTTTACCCCCTTCTTCCGGCGGCTTTTTACCCGGCAAGCGCAACGAGAGGACAGAAATAGAGCCCGGCGTCTGGCGGGGCACGCGCCGCGAACACGATAAAATTCCATGTGCAGGAAATGTATATGGGGGAGAGACGATCTTTTGACGCTATAGTAATGTTTTTCGAGGACGAGGAGGGGATGAGGGACCCTTTTCTCGCGGTGCTAATTGTTTTTGAATTGCAGGTTTTTGCCTCGATTTATTGCTCCTCGGAGAGATTAAGTTTTTATGCGTACGCGAGAGTGGAAATCTAAAAATCACGTCGGAAAATTTTTCTAAAACGTTCGTCGAGAGTTAAAAAATTTTACGAGATTCCTTTTAGATTTTCGGCCGCTTTGACTGTTGCCGCGTTCGGGAGAGCCCTGACAATTTTTTCGTGTGTGTGTCGAGAGGGAATGTGTCAAAAGCTTCTCTATGAAAGTCGACGCGCGCTCTGTTGACAGTCGAGAGATGTTAATCAAATCAACGCGAGCTCTTTAGTCAAGCTGAGCGCTATTTCAAAAATTCAAACATAAACTTTTTGCAATTCCACTCTCGATGATCCGAAAAGAAAATCGAGCGTGAGAAAAAACATAAGCTTGCAGGCGTCGCGTGCCCGACGTCAACAGCCAACAAATCAGCTCTGCATCAGCATCTCCCCTCTTCCTCAAAAAGACACTCTCTGCGGCATTATTGTAACACAAGCGGTATCTGTCTGGGGCACGCGCGGTACGCCTCGTCGTGTGGGCGTCTATTATAATACACGTGTATCCAGTTAGCGGCTCTTTTATAATTTACCATGAGGATTATTAAAAAGGCGATGACACGTGTTTTAACCGAAAGTGATCCCCGGGGCTAACAATAGATTCGTCGATGATAGATGATCTATCTATACATGGATTTCCATTAAATCCGACGAGATGCTACGCCCGAACAAACATATATACACCGCGAGTAAATAACTTCGGGCTATATACTGCATACATACAGCTTCTGGTAGCAGTGTTGCGAAACGATTCGCGATCGTTTGGCTTTCGCTGCACAAATGCACGCCTGACGGAGCACACAGAGGAGAGCCACTAGAGAGAGAGATAGAGCCTCGAAGCCAGTCATGGATGAACAAGTGCATATCTTTTGCTTCTTGTTTGGACGAAATGGATTCCGATATTTATGCGGCGTGATCTCTAATAAAAATGTGTTGTGTATGATTTTTCGAATTTGCTCATGCAAATCCGTGCTGCTGCTGCTGCTGCTGACGCTACAGAGCGTATCGTTTTTATACGTGTAGAGGATAATATCGAATTACGTATACGTTTTCTATATGGGTATGACAAAAGCGCGCAAATCAAACGCAGCGCCGATTCATCGGAATTGCGATGGCGCGATGAGAAATTTTTACGAGCTCATCCAATTCAAATGCGCCGCAGCTAGCAGAAATCCTTTCGCTGACTTGTAGTTATTCTGAAAGTCACTTTCGCGCCAGCTGCCGGTTATTTAGATTTACGTCGCTACTGCTACTGCTGCTGCTGATGATTTTTGGGTTAAACAAGCGTGAAATAGGCTAATTTGGAAGGCAAATTGTCATATATTTGAGCGCGAAAAATTACCGCTGCTAACTGATTTAGAAGATTGCTAGCTCAAAGGCATAGTTTATAATATAATCTCTTAAATGAATATAATATACTTTTTTACTCCAAATATAAGGTGCCAAATAAATATCAATTTTTTTCAAAGAATTCTGATGTTTAATTAACGAGATAATTTTTTTTTTTAAATCAAGTTTTCACAAATGCCACAAGAACATCAGTGATAGAGTTGATTAAAAAATTCAAACAAGAAAATATTGCTATTTTTGTACTCTTTAAAATGCATTTTTACTCAATCAATAATATTGATTCTATCGTTTGAAAATAATGCGAAAACAGATTTTCGAAAATCAAAAGTCGCTCTACAACCGAGCAGCACTAATTAATATTACCCATCATGTAATAAAATATTAATCAATTTCCAGAATCTGAGACAGTTATAGCACGAGTGGCCCAAGCAGGCCCAACAAAGAGCAGTTTTGATAGCGTAGGCGAGTCAAACCGCTATATATACATTCTGGGCGCAGCTTGTGATGAGGGAAATGGAAAAGTGCCTGTGCGCCACCTATGTTTGCCAGCTGAAGACACGGAGAGTTTAAGCGGTGGGGGGAAGGGCCAATCCAAAACTTCTTTGTTTTGACATAGTAAGTATATAGCATGGTCCACATCATGTAGGCAGAAATCAAAACAAAGTTTAGGTTGGACTCGCAACAATTTTTAATACAAATTTTGAGTGCATCAGGCGTAAGCGTTGAATTTTGATCTGAGAAGGGTGAGAATCCCGCGACAATAACGAAATACACTCCTTGTTCACTTTTTTATAGTATATAGAATTTCATACAGTCCTTCGTATGTATAAGTTGCGATGCCGACAATTTATTCACACACGTACACAATATACATACATCGATTAAAAAATTTTCATCCTTATATACAAAGCTTTCTCTCTGAGTTCGCAAAAGTCCGCGATGAATATCCATCTAAAAGACACTGCTCGATCGAAAAACAAAATGCGTATATTCGTCCCTTTATAAAATTCGGCGCACCGCACCCTGCACGCTCGGTAAAATCGCGCACCTTAAAGGGGAGAGATTAAACCCCCTGACCTAGATCCAAGGCCTTGAGCTCAAGCGCGGGGGTTGTGTTGCATCACACTACTGCAGACTTTACGGCGGACGCTCCAATCCCGTACCACGTTCCAATTTCTATCCACATGCTTCCTCTTTTTTTTTTTTGCAGACGACGACGACGTCGACGAGAGGAGAGTCGGGTGTACAGAGCAAACAGAGGTTCGCGTCTATAACACACATACGCGCCGTGGGAATCGTTAAACTCTCGTTAAATTGAAAATACCGACGGAGCTTAGTGGATTTATAGGGATGACGGTTCTTTTCTGGGAGGGTCATCGATTCGAGCTATACTGGCTTTTATACCCGGAGCTTTGCCTCTGGATTTTACTCTACCGCACGACGCTTGATTTGCGAGGATCTGTATTCCGCATTAATATACATTGACCAATCAGCATATTTATTATACACTATGTGCGCGCGGTGTGTGATATTAACATTTCAATAAAGTGTATCAATTACATGCAGACACGCCGTATAGCTTCATTGAAATTCATATGCGTCGAATAGAATTGACCGAGATATATCCAAAAAGCCTTTCGAAACAATACAACGACGAGGACTACAAAGACATCAGAGATAACAGCTGAGAATAGTACAAGATAAGTACTCACCGTGACACTCTGACTATTGGTCGGGCTTGGGCTGGGGCTGGGCGTCGAGTTTGGCGAACAGGAAGCGGCGTCACCTGTCATCGAGGCCGTTTGCTGCTGCTGCTGCTGTTGTTGTTGTTGTTGTTGGCCGGCGACGACGGTCGTGGCGACTGTCGGGAAGGCCCTGGCTGGGTCCGCCTGCCATTGTTTGTGAATCTGCTGCGAAGTGTCACGAAACCTCGCGCCCTGCAAGCACGCGATTGTCTCACTATCTCTCCTCTTATTCCATATTCATGCATAGAATTTTTTCTCTCTTATTCTATAGTATATACATTATTTCCAAGCTTGAATATATCATTATAATATTGCCTTGTGTATATCGTGCGCGGGAAAGAGCCGCACGACTCTTTCGTAAACTGGCATTCGCGCCACTTATATATTCAAAACTCTAATATACCCCTCAATCTTTCTAAAACGTTCTCTACTCTCTTTCTCCCATGGCGATAAATTCACCTTCTCTCTCTCATGATGATCGGGCATCACCTACTACTAAGTAAAAGCCTCGCTTTTCCCAGGCTCGTCTCTCAAGCGAGCGCTAAAGGGTAAATATTAGGAGACGTCATTATGCGCCGCCGCCGCTGCATCAGCGTTCCATTATAAAGACGTAGTGAGAGAGAGTATAAACTCGCGTGTGTACGACTCTGCAATCTTCGTACGTATACTACTACCGCCGAGTTGGGTCTCTCTCTCTCTCTCTCTCGGGTAATTGATGCGCTTACGCAACGCCGTAATAACAATTAGCGCCGCGCGTGCACGAGAGCCGTACTACTGTCAAACGCTGCGTGTATATAGAGACTTATTATTTTCTCTCTTTCTCTTTTGGGCACCTCGTAATTTCACTGCGATTTACTTAAATTGTGGTCGCGCCGGCGTTCAAGTGATGCAGATGAAAAGAGGGCGGTGGGCTGTGTGTTGTGATTATTAATCGTTTTTTCGGTTGTTGCACTGGATACCATACTTATAATACTACCGCACACAAAAGCAAAAGCGGTCGTAAATTGTCTTTTTTTTTCTGGTCACGTTGCCGAGTGCTAATTTGCAATCTAATGCTACTGTGTGTGCCGTGTACACGCGAGCAATATTTATAGAAACTACGCGCAGCCATTCGTATATATGTTAATGCGATTTTTAACTGCACCGATAAACTAAATGTCGAACACACGTGTTTCGTTCATATATTTTATACATACTGTTTTCAAATATATTCATACATTAGACACTCGCGTTTCTACTTTTCGTTATATTTCGTTGTTCGGTTCTCACGACGAAACGAGAGAAGCAATGTATCTTATAAGTTTCTTGACTGTTACTACTGATTTATCGCGATGCTCATCGATGATTTTCTGAACTTTCCCCTCTTGAGGGCAGCGCAACCAATACACCTCTCGCATAAATTACCACGAATCGCTGCACACATTCAATTCATCCCAACTAATTATCCTCTCGCTAATTAAAAAAAAAATACGCACCTCACCTCTCTTTACACAACTGCAAACAAAGAAGCCCATATTTTTTGCTTATACAGGTATACACACTCCAAGTGCTACATAGGAAAACTCACCGCATAGCTTATCTCCTCACCTCGAAGTTTCTTACACTGCACACACACACACACACACACATGCACGTATATATCGTGTCACAGCAACGGCAATAAAATTTATACCTCTACATAACGCGCTTGCGCCTGAGACTTTTTGAAGGAAAAAAAAGCTCTATGCGCTCCTAGACAGCGCGCGTGAGTGATTCACGGTATACGGCAAGAAACAAGAAATTAAAACGGTATATAAGAGCCACACGCTGTATAAGTATATAAGATCCCGATCATCGATGCTCGATTTTAATGTCGCGGCCCGCGCGCGATTCACGACTTGCCGCACACGAGACATCAATTTCCTTTCACGCGGCGCGAGAGGCCGCGGATATTATATTCGCGTGTATGTGCTGTATGGGAATGTCGTGTCGTGCAGTTTTGTCGGCTTGTATATAGACGGAGATTTCTTTTTTTCTTCGAGAGGTTGCAGCGGATTAGTCGTATTGTGTTTTCGAGGATATAATGTAAGTGGGACGAGATGAGGATTATTGTTATTGTGTGGATAATGCAAAAATTGATCTAGTTATTGGTGCATCAGTGATGAATAATAGAATTAATATTCAGTGATCTGGATTATAATACGTTATATGTGTGATGTGTGAGGAAATATATTATTAATATGACCAGCTAATTTTTATGCGCATGGACTATATAAAGCGAGTTAATGGTCTGTGGAAACATTTCACACGGAACATCGTCGATTATTTAAATGAAGGAAAATTGCCTTTAGACTCTGCTTCGTCTAAATTTATGTATAATCCTTTCACACGAATTATTAAAAATTCATGCACTTTTTAAAATCGAATACGTATAATCATATACTTTAAGACACAACACATCTAATACGAATTTGAAGAAAAAGTAGAAATAACAAAAACAATTATTTGCTAATCCGAAAACCCCGCATGTATTTATTCAGCTCGCAGCTCGGATCAAAGCCCGTGAAAAAGGCCATTCCGCAGACCAAACACCCACATCCTCTCTCTCCAACCCTCAAGTCAAACAATCAAACATTGGCTTCACGAGCGCAACAAGAAGAAGAAAAAAAAGCGCGCTTTGCTCTCTCTTTCTCAGCCTACCTCGTCAAAAAGGTCATCCAGTTCTCTCTTCGGGATCTTCGTCCTCATCCCAGCGACATGCCTCTCCCGAAAGCGATCCTCTCTCTCTCTCTCTCTCTCTCTCTTATATTCAGAGCTAACCCTCCGTGACTCGCGAAGCGTCACGCGCCGTATTCCCTTTTGTCTTTCTCCCTCTGTCTCTCTTAAAACTCGTTTCGCGCGCTATCTCGCTGCGTCTCTCCTTCTCTTCTTCTTGTTAATCGTTCTTGTTTTTTTCTTATTCCTCTTCCTTTTCGTTGTCGCAAGCGTATAAATAGTCGATGACGCCGAGAGAAGCTGAAGGTCAGCCGCGCATAGACGTGCTCGTGCTAATATGCCTAGTGTCACTTATATTGCGTGCGATGAGAGAGAGAGATTAGCACACTTTTGGTTCACACACACACACACACACAAACACAGGTTATTCGTTGAGTAGCGATGCACTTGTTCGTTGTCGTCGCGGAGATGCACTAGAGAAAAATATACAGATGCGAATCGTGAATTTCCATTCGGAGAGATCGGACTGTTTTGGCAGTTTTTCGGGCTTGCGCAATGTTTATGCGCTTCTTTGTTCGGAATTTTTCCTATATACTACACATAGGTGTCTTTTCATCTGAAATTCTGATGAGCACGTCCGTAAATCATTCGCGAAAACATCCGTCATCAAAACAAGGAAGCTTGTGTATAATATTATATTACACCGAAATAAATCTGAAAACGATTTCCGCGTGTCGCACATAGACACAAGTATACTACTACTACAAGCTGCTAAACGCTTATCTGCGCCACCTTTTCGGGTCAGATTGCGAAACGTTGACGGGCATTAACTCGACGACGCGGCGGCTTTCTACCTCCTAAGAAGATTAACTCAATTAGCCTTATCTTAGCTGTATATGCACTAGACTCTCTCGTAGAGATGACGGAGGCTAATATACGCGAGATGTGTATAATTCATCTCGATGGACACGTCTGTGTGTGAATATATAACACACGCGACGGAAAAAAAGAGCCTCGAGTTTTTGGGAAATTATTAATTGCCAGCTCGGTAGTGAGGAATGATAATTTCGGTGTGTGGAAAGAGGAAACGCGTGCGAACGACCGCCTGTTGACAAGTGTCCTTGAGACTCGAGAATTCATACGATATACACGTGACGCTTGATTTAACCCGCATCGTCGGCTGAATTTAAGAATCGAGCGAGAAGAATCAGCAGTTTGCTATCAATTCTTATTAATCAAGGCAATAATTTATGAAATATCGCACAACTAATCCGTTCTAACAACGCGCACGACCCAACCGATTTATGCGCGCTGATATCTATACAACTCCCGATGCTTATCCACAGAATGTTCATGTCCCCCATAGAGAGAGAGTCGTAACGGTATGAGAGTATAACAAAATCATCCTCTCTCCACACACACACACACACACCGATACACTTTACATAATTCCCGGCTGCTGCTGCTGCTGCTGCACCGGTTCCTCATTCCTTCGAGAGAAGCCCGCAGATTAATATATACGCTACCGACGCGCTCAACTGGTTCCGAATATCGTCATCATCGCTGCAAGCCAGAGAAGCTTGAATTTCGCGGGCGCCACACATACATATATAGGCGTATGTGTGTATAATACACATCCGCTCGTTGAGCTTGTGTACCGGGAAAAACACGGAGGCGCTATCAGTTCTATGAATAACTACATTCGCGCTTAGCCGCTTACGTAATCGCGCAGTCGAGAGCGAGACTCTATGTGTATATATAATAGTGTTAGTATGTGTATGTATCGCGCGTGACTTTTCGCGTATGTGTCGGAGGATATACACGTGTTTCCAATGCTGTGCTCTGTGTCGACTCGAGGGCGGAGCAGCTCTGCTGGCACGGTTTATTAAGATAAACGCGCTTATAGCTGCTGCGCAGATCGGTATAGTGTATGTGTGTATAGATTCGAAGCGCGTGTTTTATATCGAGAGAGTAGATTCTTCTTCTTCTTCTTCTTTTTCTTCGCGTCTTTTAATCTTCCGAGTTATACTCTAGATTAAAAAAGCGTTTCTCTATTGTTATATACGCGTACACACACACACACTTTGTGTATCGAATCAGATCGTCGTTATCGATTTTTATTACAACGAGATCGGCGATAAAAGATTATTATTATTGTAGATTCATCCGCACGTGTCGCTCGAGTTAAATACCCAGTGTTTTGCCGCTCTTTTTTTTAAATTCCGTCTCGCGCCTTGTTTTTTTGCAAATCATCATATAACTCCCGACCGGGCGACACTTTTACAATATTTCTGCGAAAGAATTCCGGAACGTTCGCACGCCTCACCCGGGGCGCAGATTAATTAAACGAGGGAGAGTGAGGAGGAAGGAGAAAGAGAGAGGAGAGAGAAAAAAAAGGAGTCGGCGAAGGGAGCAGAAAAGCACTGCCGGGCGCATAATAATTTCGCCTCGTAAAACGCCGCCGCCGCCGCCGCGTGAGATCTCGAGGCGGCGATCTTTCGAAGAGGGAGAGAGAGAGAGATGCCGGTTGGAAAATAAGGAAGAGAGGAGAGGAAATTCGCGATTGGAATCGATATACTATACCCTACCGCGCGCTCGCAATGACGATCGGCTGATTTTTTTTTGTTTTCGATTTCGATTTACGATCACCTCACTCGAGAGTACGCTGAAATTTCGTACACGGGTTTTTTTTTTAAAACGTTGTTCCGAGTTTTGTTGTTTTAAACGCAGCAGATACGAGAGTTCTCTCTTTTTTTTTATTACAGCCGTGCGATGATTATCTATTCCAGAGTCTAATTTATTAGCTCTGTATTTATATGCCGCACACTCGGAGAGAGAGATATATCTCGTCGCGATAATAAATTAATCGCGCGCCGACTCGTTTTGTATATATGCAGCGGCCGATAGATATATACAAAAGACAAGCGATTCTTTAATTCCGTCGACTTTTGAGAGAGATGATGATGGGACAATATTTTTGTCGACTGTGCAAATATTATGCTCCGTGAAATACATTGCCAAACAGCTCTCTCGCGCAGAAATTCACGATAGCCTCCTTTCGAGCGCGAAATTTGCACAACAACGACGACTCCAGGAAAACGTCGCTAAAAAAAAAAGACGAACATGTTAAATCGACTGTTGCGTAAGACGCGATACGCGACACACAATGCACTGTTAATATTCGCGCGTTACAATATCACACAACGATCGTCTTGATAACACTAAAAAAAAAATGTTCCGGAGACACCAGTTCACAAAAAACTGGTATCTCACCGCACGAAAAATCGGTAAATTTTATATCACAAAAAGTTTTTCAAGGTATATATAGTGTTGGGCTCAAAACAACACTATATATACCCACAGCACGAGAGCAAAACAATAACATACAACACTTGCAGTTGCTCTATTCTCACGGACGACGGTCTCGTCGTTGCGAAGTATATACTCGCGGGTACACGTACGTATCGCGACTGCGGCTCGCTCGGCCGGTCGCGTACACACACCGGCTTTGTGCAGCGCGCGGGGCCGCGTCTCTCTCTCCCTCTCCTATAGTATACGCTCTCCTCCCGCTTATACTCTTTCTCTCTCTTTCTCTCTCTCTCTCTCTCTCTGTATATATACACACATTTTTACTCTCTTCCTCTTCTGCACATGGCTCTTCCGGAGGCTGTGTATATGTGGCTGTGTGTGTGTGTGTATGCAGGTTCCGATCTCGATCGGATCGAATGAGATCGCGCACTCGAGTGTGTGTCTGTGCGCCGCTAGAGGTTAGAGATGCTGTGCGGGCTGTTCTCTCTCTCTCTCTTTTTCTCTGCGTGCCGCCGAGGTGGGGGCGGAAGATATGTTGTTGTGTCGAGAGAGAGAGAGAGAGAGAGAGAGAGAGAGAGAGAGAGAGAGAGAGAGAGAGAGAGAGAGAGAGAGAGCTGTACGTCCGTTCTTTCTCTCTGTTTATCCCGGCTTCCTTTTTGTCGTCTTTCGAGTGTGTCTGCAGTCGAGGGGTACTCTGTACGTGGTGGGGATGAGATTATCGTGCATTGCAGCCGAGATTAAGGATGTGATGTGTCTTTGAGGCTGCTGCGGCCGAGAGAGAGAGATTCGAGAGGGTGACTTGTAGAGAGAAAGAGGGTTTAATGCGTTTGATAGCCGAGGCGGACGACTAGTCGTGTACACTCTTTAGATTAAGTTCTTTATTTAAAATAAAAATTTTGTATCTCGCCGCTGTTTCCGGAAGTCTAAGCGATCCATTAAGTAGAAAACGTCGTGCTCGGTGAGACAAGATTGCGCTGTATCTTCTTATTCGTAATTTATATGTCGCTCGCTTATTTTGTTTTATACACACAAGGCGTTGATGTATACTCCGTGATCCTTCATGGGTGGGTCGACGGACAATTTAAAGATGAAGAAAAAAAGAAATTTCTCTCAGACGAAGCTTTTTCGCTCTCTTAGAGCACAATATGTGTATATCGAGAGGCCAATCACGTATCGTCGATTTTTATTCCCATTCAATCGATCGCGTGTGCGAAAGTAAAAATCCAATAAAGTGGACTCTGACCGCGACGTCGAGCGGCGGACTCACCGAGCAACTTCTCCGGTAATCGCATACGACGATCGTCGAGATTGTGTGTGTGTGTGTGTGTGTGTGTGTGTGTGTATATCCTTTTTATTGGAAACAATCGATAATGTTGTAATAAACATGTGCACGCGGCATGATAATAACAGTAAAATAATAATAACGATTTCATTTAGCCGATCGAGACTCGATCGTCTCGGTATATAATAATATAATATAACGAGTGTATCGTGCGTGTGTGTAAGTAATAAAATAAAACGTTAAGCATATACACAAGCCATTAATAAAGAGGCTCGGACTCACGGAGCTGAGAACCGGTAGCTGAGAGTAAACCTCAAAATCTAAATAAAACTGCAAATTTATTTACACACACGAGTATATACATCAGATAGAAGATGCGTTCGTCTATTCGCGAAACAAACAACAGAGCTGATCCGCTGACATCATCGCAACGAGATCTTGCGGAGAGAGAGAGAGAGGCATTCCAGGCCGATATATATGCACTCCGCCGAGCAATTATCCTATACAGTTGTGCGGTATACGCGATATATCGTATAACACGAATCGTCGTGCACAAAGATAATCCCTCATCTATCCCAACAAGAATATAAGTATCATCTTTTCTGCGAAAAAAAAATCGATTCACAGACAACATTATACACACACACACACACACACACACACACACACACACACACACGAGAAGTCAATAATCGGCGATAAGGAAGCAAAGATTGCTTGCGTAACGAATCGAGGCAGTGAGTGTGTATATATACGCGTGGGTTGTTTTATACCACGCTTCGACGCGCTCACGCATAATCGGGTATAACCCTTCATTATTTTCGCTTGGTTATGGTCATTGTTTTACACAGCCGACGACGACGAGTCGCTAGGGAATTTATAATGAGGAAGAAGACGCGCTGCTTGAAATACATTTTCCAAGCTGTATACCATTACGCAAGATGTATAGATATTCGTAAAAAAAAAATCATTATGACCGCAAACAGACGCGTCAACTCTCTCGCGCCGCGGTCATACCTAGAAAAATCTCGAGACCACAAGACGCACACACACACACACACCTTTCCGTTCTGCAAAGTTTATACAGATCTCGGGGGCATCGATCATCGACTCTCGTTCGCGAGAAAGAGAAACGATGCGCCGCCGCGCTTCGCGATGATTGATCCTCCCGTGGGCTTCTCTCTCTCTCTCTCGGTTGCCCGCTATATGTACTGATTGATGACTCGATATCGGCTTTGAATTTCACCAGCAGCAGCAGCGAATAGTTACTCGCGGAAAAATGAATTATTCATAGGCGACGTAGCCCCCGAGATTCGAGAGAGAGAAAGAAAAAGAGTAATTTGTGCGAGTGCGCTGCTCTCGCGATTAGGAGAGTAGTGCATCAGTGCTTATATCGCTCATTTCAGTATTTTAATATACATGTATAGTATACTCTCGAGAGAGAGAGAGAGACTCGAGGAGAAAGCACGATACTTCTATACACTGTGTGTGAATGACAATTTCAGAATGAAATTTTCATCCGGTCGAATCTACGCTGATGTAGAGAGAGAGAGAGAGAGAGAGAGAGAAATCTCTGTCTGTTATGTAGTGTAAAAATATAATGGATCTGAGTATTATAAACTCAGCCGGCGATAAAGCATTATCTCTAATGGTGATACTATAAAGGTGATGTGGAAAGGGATATATAGAATCTAGATATACATATACCTGAATAATATCGGCAATAACATCTTGTTATTATATTTTTCCTAAATAGGCTTTTCGTGTCTCGCTCGTACACATGCAATAATCGAAACAAACGATCTCTCTCTCTCTCTCTTTCTTCTTTAATATTCTACTTTGAACGTGTCTGCTTGTATATATGTATAAGTATTCCATTACCGTTCGAACGTTAAACTCTGTCTATGGGTCGTATAGTGAGCCGCGCGCAATTTTTTCTTGCAAATTTGCATTTCCAGCCCTTCGAGGGTAATAGACTCCGAGTCTTTATGTCGGAGTAGAGGATAAATCAGTCGACGAGTATATAGTTCCCAGGGGAGCGCACCTATATCGTCTTGATTCCCGCCCATCGGTACTGTCTTCCACCTTATACCGAAAGTATATGTGACTTCTTTTTTAGTAAAAAAATTCATGTGACGCATTTTTATGAAAATCAAACAAAATTAATCAAATATACCATAATGACATATTGATGTAACACTATTACCGATCGGCAAGCTGTCGGTCCTGTGAATCGCAATTAACACAGTAGTATACTTGATAGAAGAAAATCGCCTTTTTATATACTTTTCCCCCTCCACAATTTTCGTATACACTTTTAGTTTTACCAGGTCAGCAAAATCTATATATAGCAATCAGTTTATCGCAACACAGCGAAAGTATCCGTCACGTTCCTTACCGGTTCATTAGCAGCACAACGACATTTTTATTTCGATCAAATCAAGCACACATTCTAAAATCCACCAACGCTTATATTTCACGAACAAAACTCTGCACGATGGTCCGAGCATGCAAATTTCCAATTCTCAAACCCGCGCTCGCGCATAATAGAGCAGCAACAGCAGCAACTCTAGCAATATACAACACACAGAGAGTAGAGTCGAGGTTAAAGACCCCCTTGTCTAAGACTCGAAGCCACAAGCTCTCGCGCAACAACATATCGCGCGCCGCTGCTGTTACAGCAACAGAGACATAGACTCGCGTGCGCGGAAACGCGTCTCCGTATAATATCTCGGAGAAAGTCGCCCACACGTGTGTATGTGTGTGTATATAGTATATATACGACGAAGCGTGCGTCGAAGCGCAAAAAAGGGTAAAAAAGAGCGAAAGAAGACGAAGACGAGGAAGAAGAAGGAATACGTATATACGTCCCACGCCCCGTGACGACGGCCCCTTTCTATCCACTGCCGCTGCCGCCGCCGACATGCAAACACAAGAGATTCGCAGCAGAGAGAGAGAGAGAGAGGTTCTGTCGGGCTGCGCTTTGTCCCCGGCGAGAAACGCTTTGCGGCTACGGAGATTAGCAGACTTGAGAGAGCGGGCTTGTTCGTGCGATGCTGCCGGACCCGCTGAGGTTTTTTCGGACGCTGTGTGGGAGGATCGGACTGTATACGCGCTACCGGGCGGCGATGGCGGTCCTTTTTTCGAGAGATGAGTGCGGTTTCGAGAGAGCCTGACGTTGAGTATATAGCTCTGTATAAATGCCTTTTGAGTGAAAAGGATTTTTTAAAAGCATTTATTTTTGTTTCTTTCTTTTCTTTTTTTTTTTCAACTTTTTACGAAGTTACGAGAGTGTATATAGCGAGTATATTTTAAGGAAAATCGCGCTCGCGGGCAATAAAATTTAAGTAAATCTAGTCCACAGCCAGCGCAGAGATAAAGTTTATCTTTGCGCGAGTAGCAGCGTGAGCTGAATGCATAAAAAGCGTCTTTTTTTACGAGTACGTGTGCACACATATATAAGAGCACATAGCGAGAGAATAAAACGGCTTTATGATTGACAGGCCATGATAGCTTAGCCTTAGCAGATTAAGAGTAAAGATCTCTTATAGCCGCACACACACACTCTATACAGCCGTACGATGCATTTGAATATATATTGAAAATAAAAGATTAATAATCTTTGATTTACGCCGCTGTTTGTCGCGCCTGCTGTTACGCAACGAAGCTATTATATACTAATAACACCGAGTACAAAATACATCCATCACATCCCTGCCATCGATATCAACAAAGCCAAGAAGTTCTCTATAATAACGAAAAAAAAAAAAAAACTTTCCAAAGCACAATCGCATAAATAGCTCGTACCGTGTAAACCGTCAACTCCAGAGCCACATAACTGCGCGCGAAAAAGCGAGAGGCTGCTGTGAAATCTCATCCTCTGATGCGCTGAAAAGTTGGCCATACCCCCCAGACGAAGCCATTATTACAGGACGCCTTGGCCGTAAAATTTTGCGGAGCACAGCGTTATCGTTAAAACTTGCGCGAACTTTGCACACGCACACCGAGAGAAAGAGAGGTGTGTGGGCGCGAATCCACGCGTTATTACACTTCGACGACTGGTTTTCAAAGTGCGGAGGAAGAAAAAGAGTCGAGAGAATCGGGGTTTATTGGGTACACGCACGCGCGCAGGTATATGTTTCCGGGTGACTCGGATTATTTCTATTATAGGCAATCATTGGATTCGACGACTTATTCAACTTCGAATGTAAATGTATATATGCGGCGATGAGAAATATGAAGGGAAGAGGGAGAAGGCATAACACGACTATATTTTACTCTCTCTCGCGCGCGCGCTCATTGAAAAAGGTGAAAAATCAACACAACGATATATCCTATCTCTCCACGGATCCTCCACAAAAGATGATTTACACTCGGATCGAGAAGTAGTAGAAACCACGATTCCCCTCTCGTAACGTTTCCATCGTATCTCGCAGCGAATGTAAACAAAGATTCCACACACACACACACAAGCTCTCTCTCTAGCGGCTAATAGAATTCAGGTAAAAAGCTCTCGGCGCACGGCGCTAGTCTCCTCCTCCTCCTCCTCTATACACCGAGTAAATATTAATGGGCACGATTCGTTTATCGAGCGCCGATCGGCCGTTTGACCAAGTGTGCGGTAGGTAGAGCCAGCTCTAGCGCGAGTCTACGAGAGATTACCATCTCTCTCTCTCTCTCTCTCTCTTTGGTGGATATAGAAAGAGAGATGCTGCTGCTGTGCAGCCTCTGTACTTATGAAGGTTTATATGGCCATAAATTCGCGAAAGTCGCCGGGTGTACATATATACATGCGGGAAAAGGATGAGGACGAAAATGGCCTATTGTGTAATACGCGATTTGAATAATACTAAAAACAAATCGGCCAGACTCTCTCGTGTGCAGCGCTATTGTTATCGTTCTCTTTTCAGTGCATGAAAAATAATGCAACGCTTTTCGCTGTGTGTATGTTGATGCGGCCATTGTTGACGGTTATAACAATAATAACACACGGAATGATTACCCTGCGATGCTCCTTCTTCTCTATAAGATATATACGTATATCGTATAATATTATAAGCGTGTACTTACAGTATACACTGGGTTTTTAATGGACTGATGGATCCCGTAACTCACCTGCAACACAGAAAGAGAATAGGGTTCTTAAAAAACATATACAACAACACACATCGGAAAACATATTCGAATCTCCGTTCGTTTGTTCGAAAAGAATGAAAAAGAAAAAGGTCTAAGAGAGAATCACTCAGCGCGGCATTCCTTAGCGCATATACATATCCTCCCGGCGATATTTGCTCTCTCTCTCTCTCTCTCGGAGTATGTACACACGCATATACGTGTGAGAGCGAGTACAATTAGGAAAAACATCTCCGTGAAAATTATTCAAATTTATGCGCGCGCGCACTAAGAGAGGAATCTTCACCGGTGTCCGATAGACCAACACACATATACGATATACGTGTATATACATGTATAAACGTCAGGGTCAAAGTCCCTTCGTTAACTAATTAGCGGCGCTTCGATCGACGCGCATATAAAAAGAGCGTGAATGAAATCGCTTCTTCTTCTTAGTATATAGTAGCATATACCGTGCTGTATATACAGAGAGGCGTGTGGGTGGTGTTGATACTGAGGCGATCGATAAGCTCGTCGAGGATCGGGCTTTGAATTTCCAGGCTCGATAAGGCGAGAGAGAGAGAGAGAGAGAGAGAGAGAGACTCAGCACACTGACCCAAATACACCCGAAGATTATATACCTCTGTGTGCTATACTGAATACTGCTGCTGCTGCATACAGCACTATTGCTTTCCGTTTATGCTTCGAGTGCATACGGGATATTGCTCAAGACTATACGCGCTCGCCTGCGCGCTCTGTACTTGGCTCTTTAGAGCACACGCGTATAGTCGTCGTCGTCGTCGTCGTCGTCGTCATCGTGTGCATAACTTTTATGGCCTTGTACTCGTAAATCCTCGACGAGACGGGATATATACAGTTATTACTACAGGTGAGAAGTGCCTGATGTGATTTTCGGAGGGTAGATTTCGTTTAAAGTTTAAACAAAATATCAAGTGTATGAGAGCCTGTAACATTGACGAGAACATTTGCCTTGATGGACTCGCAAGTGTTTCATGCGTGGTTTTGAATCGAATTTAAATAAATAATCTAATAAAAAAATAGGAGTCTGGTGAAGTATATAGCAGAGATTTCATTAATTTATGTAACTTGTAAAGTTGCAGAGATGACATTTCGGTGTTTTCGCTTCTTCACTTTTGGGTTGACATATCCGCCACCTGGCGGTCGATAACGGTAACTCATGCACACATCAAGAGGATGAATTCGTCAGGCGAGCCACGACGATAAATATATCCCTACTATATACAGCGACTTGATTATACAGCTTCGAAATATTAATCAATTTAATACCCCCGCGCTCTCGCGCGCGCAGAGTTATTATGAATAATCTCTCGAATATATAACGTCGCTTCCCTAATAAAAAAGCAAAACTCGCGCTGCACCGCACATCACGTATATCATTTCAATTCGAGAGAGACACAATGTTTGCGACGTGTATATACACAACAGACCATTATTATTTATTCGTAATGCGTTCAATTGCAGGTTGGAAAGCGAAGACAGCAGCAGCGGGTGAAATTAATTCAACAAAACGTTAATAACACTGCTGCTGCTGCTGCTGCTGCTGCTCCGAATTATTACTCATCATAAGCACAGCAATATCTAGCTCTTGAGAAATTCCACCTCCGCCGCTCTTTCTCTCTCTCTCTCAAACGAAATCAGTATGAGAAGCGACACGCCGTTCCTGAGCACAAAGTATCAAATACCGTGAATTCAAATGCATCAGCGCATTGTCTCTTCCATAAGACCCAGATTTTCTCGCTTAATATAATATATACGCAGCATACATATAGCGGTCCTCGAATAAATTACACCGGGGGCAATGGCAATCTGCATATAATCTGTTTTTACATGCCGGGACGCACGCGAAAGTGCAAAGTCAAGCCGTTCACAGAGAGAGAGAGAGAGAGAGCGCAAAAGAAGAATGAAGAATCCCCACGAAGGAAGAGAAGAAGAAAGAGAGTCAGTATAGCCGCCTGAGGCGGCCTGCTCTCTTCAAGGTCGCCAAGACTCAGCCACGAGGACGAGAGCGCGCGCGCGCGCGCCCCAGTCAGTCTTCTGCTGCTGCAGCCCAAGACGTATTGCAGATTTACGATGTCGGACGAGGTTTTTTGCGCGGTTATTAGCCCGCGCGTCCCGGAATAATATCTAAGCTGCGGAGAGCCTGTGTATATACTTTCTTTTTTTTTTCTTCTCCGCGTGTGTGTGTGTCGGGAGTTTTTAAGGGCTTTGGGAGAAAGGAGAGTATAGTAAAGTCTTTAGGATATTTCGCGAAGCTAAATTTTTCCATATACCTGAACTCTGATGATAATCAATCTCTGCGCGCTCGTGGTGGAAAACAATTTTATCCGCGCGGTGAGAGAAGAGTTGGCTCGGACGTTTACGATGCATTAATTTAATCTTACGACTGTAATAATTCTCTAACAATATCTTTCCCCCAAGCAGTCGCATCGTTAAAATAACTATTACACGCCACTTTTGCGCTAATTAACATTCACCTCTCGGATTCCGCGCAACTTTGCTGCTGCAGCAACAAAATTAATTAAACATCGTATAGCCGAGAGAGATTATAACGAGGAAATTAAAAAATTCCCCCAGACTTTCTAAAACTCAGCAGCTTATTAATCTCGCGGAGAGAGAGAGAGAGAGACAGTAATCCGATCCATTTCCCGTGCGTGTATATACATATAGCTCTCTCGCAAAACAACCCACACACACGCATATATAGCGAGCAAAAAAAAAAAATTCATTCATCGGCTCTGGATATCCGCAGCCACGACGACCTCCCACGGCTTTCGCGCCTTAATCCTCCGTGTAGTATATAGATCATCATCGACGAATCCGTATAATCTCGATCGCAAGTCGGCAATTATGAGTCACAATTAGTACACCGGACGACGACGTTGCTATTATAATACTTTGTAACGGGAGTGTATTTATGATATGCGGCTGTGGTGAGATAATCGTATGCGTATACATAGCTGCCCGAAGGGAGTTTTCGATTTTTACGAGAATTAAAGTAACAAAGCTTCGGCAGTATGTGAGTGTATGTGTGTACAAGATTTACGTTCGTTCACAGCTTTACGTAAGGCTAATTGCTCCTTGGCCTTCTTTTGTTGTATACGTCGGCTTGCTACACGAATGTATAACGAATTTATACACACACACACATCGAACCTTCGTCGTCGCGTGCGATAATCTATACCTGTATATGTATATATACGATGATAAATTATCGGACACCTTTTTTTTGTTCGACTGTCAAAACTGTATACGTGTGTATATACAACAACGCTAGACGTACGACTCTGTATATAAGGTTGTTCGTAATTTTATAAATTACGCCTTGGCGCTCGCCACAATTGTTTGCTTTTTATGATTTAGCAAGAGTAGTAGAGTCGGGCGCGAACACAATGATACGCAAATTATATGACAGAGTATGGAGAGGAGATGATGGATGTTATAATACGACAGACACCTTCGACTTTCACACCTATACTCGGCATCAAGATTAGCCAATAACAACGAGACAGCTGCACGCGGCTTAATTAAGTCTCTCTCTCTCTCGCGTCGCACCTGAGCCTATATGTATGTACCCTTTTTGAAGGGAAAAATTTGCCGGCAGCCATGAAAACTCGACTATATACTTTTATTTTTCTTCACCCGTCGCTGCTGCAGAGATAAAACTCGGCGAAGATTTACAGTCGTCGTCGTGACGCTGCTGAGATGCCGGAGGCGCAATTCTCTCTTTCTCTCGTATGGACGTGTGCGAGACATTCCATGTCTAATGGGAAAGTTCGGCGCGTTATTATTATTCCTCTCTCGCAATTAGAATTCGCGGTCGATATTCGAGTAGTAGAGTAGTATACTCTCTTTTGCATCGGTAGAGGATCTTCACAGTATCTCTCGGTCATGAGAATATGGTTTTGTTTTATTGGCGGATATAATATCTTTGTGGAAAAGTGCGGCTACCGGCAGTAGCGCAGCAGTTGCGGCTTGAATTTCATTGCTCATTACGCGGTCTTCGATATTGCGTTTCTTCTTCGTGTTGGAAGAGGGAATATTACTTTCTTACTTCTACAGCAGCAGTATATAGCTCGAACTCTCATCGAGTTTAATAAATGTGCACTTTGGCATAACGTTTAACTCTGATAGGACAGATAGAGGCGGTATTGAGAAACTATACATATGATATACCGACATAACGAGCCTGTGAAGTAATGTCTCTAACAGCGCTAAACATAAACACAAGTGTTACAATTTAAGCGCTCGACCTTAGACGCGCGCGCGCGCGTATGTACTTATAACGCTGATAGAAAAATGACCTCAATTACGCGGCTGTCGGCGCGACTATTGAAGTCTCTTTTTTTCTCAATTTTTTTTGTTTCATCCGTTCAATAACGTCGCGCACACACGCGGCGATAATACACTTACGCGGCTATACAATAATCAAACTTAATCCGTGCAGCGTGTGCGTGTGTGTGTCGCAATGTAATATAATGAGAGAGATAAAATATATAAACCGGTAATTTTCGTAAGCGTTAATCGCGTCAATATAGCGCGTATAACAAGAGAGTGTATATCGAGTATAACAACATCAGCCGGTCTCGATAATAAATCAACATTAACATGCAGAGAATTTTTCAAAGCCGTAATAATTCGAGACAGAATACATATATGTCCCGGCGACGTATTAATTTGAATGCCGACGCCGCCGCGACGCGCATTCTCTATATACATTATAACGCGTGAGAAGCTCCTTGTCCCTCGTGCGCGCGTGCAACAAAACAATTTAATACGATTAGATAGAGCCGATCGAGCTCTGAGGAGCGGCACTGTCCGTTCACTGTCAAATTTTCTCCGCGGGTATATAATGGAGAATCGAGCCGAGTAACGATCGAGACTTCTTTTATTGATGCTTTCTCGCTCTTTGATATGTCTGTGCGTGTGCGTGTGCGTGTGCGTGTGCGTGTGTGTCTGTTATTGTGCAGTATATGTATTATACAAGCTGTTAATTCGCGATTGGGAATTCTTTTGTGATGAGCGCGGATATATATTCGTTGTATATTCTTTGAGAACATCGATGGATGTTCCTTTGTACATATGGAAAAATGCTGGACATAAACAGAGATGTATATGTTTGAGTTTTGAAAAATAGAGGTATATAGCGACGGTGCGTATAGGTATAAGGTTAATTATAAGTAACTCAGGTACAGTTATAGCATGAGCAGCCCAATAAGCAATCTCAACAAAAGGTAGATTTGGCATAGCTGAAACTCCCCTATATCTACAGTGTCGGCGCAGATTAAAGATGAGGGAAACAAGAAAGCGGCTGTGCGCCACCTATTGTCGCTCGTCGGTTAGAGACACGGTGAGTCCAAGCGGTGAGGGAAGAGCCAGTCCAATACTGCTTTGTTTTGCATCGTTTCGAGGAATACAAATATATACGTATACGCAAACCTCAAAATGAACTTAATTTATAAAGTTAATTGTTGTGAGTAGCTCAACAATTGGTTGGACTCATCACAACAGTTTTTAATAAAAATTTTGATTTCAAAAGATCAAATACTCTCGAGGCAGTAACGGAATACACAGCGAGACGATGATGTCAGGAGTATTTCACTTTTTTTCCAGAGAGTTCTGAACAGAAAAGTGGCATCGGACCGTTTTAAACTTAAAACGTGTCCCGATATCATCCTATACTTTTTCTCTTTCCTATATACTTTTTTCGCAGGACTGGAAGCCGTTATTTTTTTTTAGCATAAGTTTATCCTTTGCAGGGTAATAATTACAACAAACAAAAAATATCATGCTCATAATAAAAATGTTATATATTATACCGTATTTTAACTTGATTATATACGCTTATAACTCGAAAATCGTCGAGTAGCGAGCTTTAAACAGTTTTCACGAGGACAGAAGTAAACGGGATGCCATATTCCGTTGTTTTTTTCACATTTACGTCAAACAGCCAAATAATTACCGGAACGCAATGACGTCGGAATTCGGAAAACAGACTGCACCGATAAATCTAAATAAAAATGCAGTAAATATAT
>UCQR01019116.1:14338-27044 GCA_900474235.1 Cecidostiba semifascia | reverse complement strand
GTGTGTGTGTGTGTGTGTGTGTGTGAACGTATATAATATATATACGTCGAGTGGTTGATAAAGTGACAGGGATTCGAATTAATGCCGGCGGGGGGACATTTGTATGTGTACATATCTCGCTGGTGGAAAAGTGATTTTTATGGGAGTTTAAGTGACGATTCTTCCGAGATTGTTTGATTGCGATTTTTGATGTGTTTGAATTGGTGATTCACTGGCGGATCGCGACTGATGTCCAGCCGAGAGTATTTTTAAGATGCAACTGTCTTTTCGAATATAACGTTCGCTCGGAAATTAATCACGTCGATTCGGTAATCGTACGCTGATATCGGGCGTCGTGTGCCTTATCGTTCCCCTTTCCTCTTCGCTCCGATCGCCTATATTATGACATCCTTATAAAAATAACACAACTGATGGAAAAAAAGACTCATACATACATATATATATATAGAGAGAAAACCGGTTGCGGTATAGCGTCTAGACGGACTTCAATAAAATTAAATAATTTCATATTATCCTTATCGACTGCCTCATAAACAACGATTGAGAGAGGTATCGCACCGTGCGTTATCAACCGGCGAGAGAGCAGAAGAAAAAAAATCTCCTTTGGCCAACTTTGTAAATACTATTATATATCAGCTGTGCTTGAAAGACACACCGAATAGTGTACATCGGCTGACCGCGAAAAGTTCATGAACGAAAAGCCCGTCGTTTTGTATAATCGAGTCGCCAGCGCGCCGGCAATTAACTCGCCCATTCACGATCGCGCGACGTATATACGTTGTCTCTCATCGCACACATGTATGCATATATGTATATATAACACGATCTGCCACACGAGAACCCTTAGCGCTGATATAATACACTCGTGGCAATATACATATATACGAATAAGACGCATCGTCGGAATCAATTATTTCATTGTCCGCGAGACGGACACGCGTTTGTGTGTGCGTCTCCCGAACAATTTTATCGTAATCTCGCCTCATACTTCGTCTGCCTCTTCTTATTCTTCTTCTTGTGTGTATTATGTTATTATATACATATCTCTCTCGAAGACTTTTTTTTCACGGATATGAGGTATATAGAAGCGCCGAGATAAGCCGGCTGCATGTGGGGGCGATCGGTATCGGCAATGCGCGAGTAATTTTATTTCTGCGCAATAATTGATATGAACTGTATATATACACAATACGCTTTTTTTTCGCGGCCGACGGTCGTTATCATGGCGTCTTCTGCGCGCGATATTGCGCTGGCGCTGGAAATGCCCGCGGAAAATCCTTAGAGGGAGAGAGAGAGAGAGAGAGATACCGAGTCGGGTTTTGGTTATTTCCACTTGTTACGCGCCGAGCTCTCGATTTATTTACAAGGGCCCCGATAAGCGTCACTTTTTTATTGCTGCGCGCGTGCGCGCGACGGGATTAATCCGTTTTTCTCTTGTTTCTATATGAGAAAGATCGGTATTTTCATTGTTGTCGTTGGTTTATCGAATAACTCTTTCGTTTTCTCTGACGACACTTTTGCACAGATCGGTATACGAAGAAGACGCAAGTATAACTCCTATACTCGCGATTTTCCCGTCAAAACAAACGTTATACTTGACACCCGCTGAACGATTATTGATAGTCCTCAATTAGCACGGATCTGTATAACGTATACGTCAAAGATCTCATTCAAAACGACGACTGATATGCTGTCCCAGATGCATCGTTTGACACACTTTTTATCATTCCGCAAATCTCGTCGTGGAGAAAAAAAAATCGGTATATAAGACTAGGCTAGGAGAATCATCCGCAATACTCTATACACAAAGGTCCCCATTGTCGACTCATATTTTATTAATGAATTGCGGGCGCTCAGTATGCGAGAGCCGCACTCGAGGAAAAAGGCCGCGCTTGTATTTATCGCGGATACGCATCGACTTTGGCAACGTGTGGTCTCTGCGACTGTCTGTTCCATTAGATATTTGTAAATCGGCAGAAATCGGTATTTTTATTTTTATTTTTGGCCGTTAGTCGTGTTAAGCTGTAAAATTGTTATCTACTGTAGAATAAGTTTATTAACTCCTGTTGATGGTCGTTTAGTACTCGACATTCCACTGACGTGTGTGTATATAGTGAGAATTCTCTTTATCAAATATTATTGCAAGAAATCGTCGTTGGGAATTTAGATTTTTTTACAGTGGCGTCTTGCCGATCTCGAACTTTATCTACTGTTTATGATTTCCTTTGGATGGCGGGTTAACCAAACTCTTGTCTTTCCGTTGATTAACCCAAGATTCTACTCTAATTTTTGTGCGTTCCAATTTTGGCAATCCTTAGTTCGAAAACTTTGCTAAACATGTGTGAGAAAGACATCAGTCTACTTCCTGCGAAAATAGCCCACCACATAAATATGCTGTAACGTTCCCCACTTTCCTGGTACCACAGCGCAAATTTTCATGAATCCGCCACATGTCGCATATGCCGTAAAATCCAATTTTTTTCTCTATACAGTCTCACAAAGAGATCCTAGAACACAGGACGACCTTCCACACATTTTGGTCTTCCTACATCATGACCGACCGATCCCACATATTACAGCTGTGTGCCACCCAGATTACAGTAGTTGATCAAAGGCCCGGGATGTCAATGCCGCTCCCAGGAATAAGCCGACAAAAAGCTGCGTGGTGACGCAATAAAAGCATTGGTAGTGGCATTCGCATTACACACAGCTGATCGAGCCGCCCGTGAACCTTTTTGTTCGATGCTTCCGCGAAGATGATCCACAAAAGGGGCTCTGTGTACGAGTGATATGGTTTATTATGGCAAGCCGACGCTTTCTTCTGTTGCGAGTAAATCAGTTTTTATGGGCTTGTTTGCGACGACGATCCGAAGAGGCCCTTCCGGTGTCGGCTGGAGTTTGGAAACATGACCTATATTATATGCGTTGAAAAGAGCGGGATTTTTGATGATTGCGAGGATGGGATTTTTGTTTCTTGATGATTCTGGAATCCTTGACAAGTATGGAAACTTTTCAATTCTTTATAGTCGTCGATTCTATAGTCATTTTAAATTTGATTTTATTGAGCTATGATAATTGAGTAATAATTTACAATTTTTTTGAAGCGGTACATAAATAAATTGTCTAGATAATTACTTTGAGCAAAATAATCAAATGATGAATGTTTTATATCTCGTGAAAGATAAAATGTTTACATTAAATTTTTTTTTTTTAAACAAGAGAAACTTTACATTCCAATAAATCTCGAAGCAAATCTTCAATACCAAATCTCAGCCAGCAAAGTGCATTTATTAAAAAATTTCGAGGACTCGCATAACTGAATCGCGCAGCAGAGTAGAGCGACATTTAAATTTCAGATTTCAAGATCCCGTGACCAGATAAAAGATTCATACACTATATACTTTTGTATACTATTAGGAGTCAAGTTCAGTTCTCGCAGTCGAGGAAAATCTCTACGACAAAGCCATATACTTCTTCTTCTTCTTGCGGATGGTACATATTTATAATCGCAAAAAAGGGGCATCTCGATCCCTGATCTCAATAGCGCCTTTTTCGAGACCTCGTTCCACTGATTGCGACATAACTGCATCTTTTATTACGTTGTATTCGATTTTTATCGTCGAGACTCTCTTCGTTCTCGACGGACACTGAAAAATATTGACTCGAATGCGACTTTTATCGATTTATGGAGTGATCAATTTGTAAAGCTCTGTCGATGAACGAAAAATTGAATTACTTCATTCGGAAGGATATTTAGGTGCGGCACGTTGGTAATTGGCGTCTATAAAGTGCAATGCCAAATTTCTTTTCATTCGATTGTCTATTATTACGTTCATTATTACATCGAAATTGTAGTATCGAAACAATGCAGAACCTTCGTACACGTACTTCTATTTCCTCCTTGAGCATTGGAGAGCAAGGTTGCCCATATCTAATTAAATGATTCCGATTAGAATCTCCCGATTATCGACAGATTTCGCGGCGAATCTTTGTAATTCCCACCTTTATCGCTATAACGATTTTGTCACACGGCCATCGCACAACGTTGAAAAAGTTTTCCAAATGACTCCGAAATTTCTCTCGATGACAAACAGCTCAGATGAAAACCGGGTCACACGAAGAAAGCCAACACAGCGAAGACGAAGCATCAGCAAGCGCGCGCATGGATTGGCAATTCCAGCAAGTCAATCTTCAATTAAACGCATAAAGGCGCGATGATGCGCGCGGCCTGTGTGTACGTGACCCCGCGCCTCTGTGTATATAGTGATTCATCTGTATATAGGTATAATTTCCTCGTTGGTCCAACGCCGCCGTCGCCGCGCCCCAGGGCCTCTTCTAATTTCCTCTTTGCACTACATTAGGCACACACAGCACCCGACCACCGCATCATATATGAGAATCGAGCAATCATGCAATTCGAGCAATCGTCTCGAGCTTACAGTCACGCGTTACTCGTGAAAACAATCCGATCTCGCGACTCTCGCCGTATATCGGTGAAGTCGAGTAAAGTTATAAAATTTGAATTTTATGGGAAAGAGTATGTACGTCAATTTTAATTTCAGTGCTGCAACGAGCTGCACACTTTGCTAAATGGAAAAAGCAGTACATTACTTGTTTACAACTTCCTGGCATAAAGTCTTCAGAGAAAATACAGGCTTTAACGTTTCACTTGTCAGTGATGCGCGCTACCTTTTAGGAGAACGAATTACGTTTAATAGCGCGTAGTTAGAAAAGCCTTAATTTTGAGGAAGATTTACGCCCGAGTCTGAAACATTTTTTTTTTTACGGTTCGCTACTGCGATAATTATAAATCTTCGGGAGAATTTATTTTCGGAAAGATTATTAAACTCGACCTCAAAAATTTGAACTTTGTGTACTTCGCATATAATCACCGATTATAACTCACATCTTATATACCGCAGCCCATAAATCCCCGCAAAGATTCACGAATTTCGGCACAAGGTTTCCTCGACAAACAAGAAAAAGAACAATATAATACCCGCAAAAAAGCCGGACGCACGGATTCTCTCGCTCGCGAGAGAAACGATATTCTAATGAGCTCTATAGAAGTGGATAGTGTCGATAAAATGTGTTACAAGGCGAAAATATCCCTGAAAGTAGTGAAACCGCTATTATGGTTGCAAAAATTAAACTATATAACGTAATCGCGTTTATAGACACGCCTGCGGTGCAACGGCCTCGGATCATTGCGAGGAATTATCCTCGCACGCGCTTTTCTGAATGTTAATGACACCGAGAATCGCACATATGTGCTATACTCGCTTTTGTATTATACTTTCGGCGAGATGAATTTTACTTTATTTTTTTATTTTGATGATCGTGTTTTGCTGGTGAAATACGTCGGAGTTTTGAATTTTGATTGCTGATTATACTCACCTTTGGGTCGTTTAGACGGCTTTGCTTATTGCACACTTTAGAAAACTGGTTTTTGGATATGTAGCGTCATTTTTTGTTTAAAATTGAATTTTAAATTGAAACGACTTTGTGGATCGTTAGGTATAATCTACTATATATCATATTGCACAGAGACATGACATTTTAAAGCTGATAATGTGATTGTTACCTTTACGCTTTATATCAATCTCACGCGATATATTTTATTCTGAGAAATTCATGGAATTACGTTTATCTTGTCAATGCACAGATAAGTGCTAGATGACAAATGTTAGACCAGTCTAGAGATGAACGAAATTTAATAGTATTTTAATAACTTACTAATAAACTGTAATAATTTTCGAATATCTAGAACGAGGATAAAACCAGATGAGGATCATTCCAACTATTGTCTCTCGATCTCGATCGCATATTTATATTGCCGCGCAATCTTATCGAGAATAAATCGTTCTTTTTATGAAGATGCCATTAATTGACGAAAATTGATAACTAAATTGTTAAAGCAAGTACATAACGTAAATACGCGAGATAAGAAAGTTAAAAGAATATACGCGCGTGTAATTATATAGAAAGGGTTTTTCATCCGATCTCGTTTTATTAAGTAGGCACTTTGACCCTAATCTAATCTCGTTTATAACTTTGAAATTTATTACAGAGACCCCCAAGTACAAAGATAAAAATCTCAACTATCTATATAGCATCGTGCCGCACACAAAACACACGTGTCAACATTTTCATAAGCTATTCCAATAGAACACGACACGTTATACACTATAATTTTACCAACAAGAGTGCTGAAATAAATAAAATTGCTACGAACGTCATAACGGCTTTATTGATGGCAAACGCCAAGTCTCAAAGTGAGAGTTACAGGCGCACATATAAGCAAGAGAGGTGCAAAACGTTCCTCAGAAACAATTATTCACTTTCGACGGACGTCAATCCACTGCTACATACATCACGCATACAGCAGCAGCAGCAGCAGCAACTTCTAGATTTCACCTTTTCGTCCACAGAGCGAAAAGGATTCGCCTTTACAGCTCCGGTCAATTTAGCACATCGCGAGAAGCGTCGAAGCTGATAAGATAATGGGAAGCAATTCTGCGGGAGAAGCGTCGTTGGGGTGATGTTCTTGAAATTACTTTGGCGAAGACGACCGCGCGACGCTTTAATTATTCATTTACGAAGTTTGCGAGCACCAGAGAGAGAGAGAGAGAGAGAGAGAGATGGTTTTTGTCGTCAGCCTTGCTTTAGAAAGCTTTAAGACGTTTTAAAGTTCAGGTACGTGTAAGTAGGTAGTTTCGTAACGAAAAAAATAAGGAATTGGTAGTTTTAGCGAAAAAAAGCTCTACATCATCCAATATATCGTTGTGTATATGAAAAGCTCACGGCAGCGTCTCTTACACGTTTCATGAAGAGACAATTCTAGACTCTATATTTGTATGCGCTTGGCTCGGAAACGAGACTATTCATCAGAACGTAACGTCGTAAAAGTTCGACTATTCAAGTTCAAGCTCCCAATGTGTCACGACGTATAATATAACCGTTGAGGGTGATAAATTATTCATTCGCGAGATGATGACCTTATAGACCGTGTAAATGCTGAATGTTATAGAATGAAGTTTGTGCAGTTTTGCATGATGTATTTATGGAACTTTCGCGTTCACGAACGTCAAATTTCAAAAATAAATAATTTCAAGCCTAGCTCGAAACTGTTGACATATTGTGTCACGCTTATATTTGGATCGACCAAAAGGTGCATGAACCGATCGACTTTCAGACGACAATGATTACATTCAATCGTGTGACATCATCGGGCTTATACGGAGCGGACGATAAGGCCATTTTTATCGTACGTGTCGCGGCAAAGTTTGGCATTTACCGAAACGATCGATTTTTTTGTAAAGAGACATACATTCGGGAAACTCCCGTTTTGCAAGTTCAATGTTTCGGTTATTTTCGTCGTAAGGACGTTGCAAAATGTATAACGAGTGAGCGATTATAGAGTATATTATACGCGCTTGTAAATAACAATTTCGGATTATGATAAGGAGAGCCGATAGTGACACACTTGTGCAACAATTGTTCGGGTCGTCGTTTTGTTATTATTGTGAAACACGCGCGCGAGGAATTTCTAATTGACAACGTTTGCGTTTGTATAGTATAAGGAAATGCAACGCTTTTTCTGGTCTTGTCTTCAATAACCGATTTCCCGTCGTTTCCGTTCTTTTTTTTCAAATTACTGGAAAGGTACCGCGAACGAATCAACCTTCCAAAAATCATAAAATCTTCAATTCCAGTCTTGCCAGCACAATATGCCAAAATCGTGCGAGCGTTGATTAAACGCCTCATTACACAGCACATCAGATTTCGCAAAAGTCAACGAGCTCACGTGCGAGGCCACAACACTCGCACTCGATTCAAATGCGCCGGGACTAGGTATATACCCTCCTGATGTCGATGTTTATGGAAATAAGTATGACAGCGTGTGTTTTTACGATTCCCCCGGAATTATGACTCTTTTTGTTTTTTACTGACTAATCTTGTGGTTTGGTGAAATAAAAATAGACCGATGGATTGATTTGGACTGTATCTTTATTGTTTCAGCTCTCTTGAGGACACACTACTTCCCAGGCGGAGGTCACGATCAGCATGAGATTTTAGACAAATTAACGAAATACTGCGGCAAATCCGTTCACAATTACACGGAGGGAGAGCAAGATTCTTTAAAATGGGACTTCTACAACAGCTTTTACTTTGCCTACACTGTGGTCAGCACTATAGGTGAGACACTGGAAAAATTAAGCCTAACTTTATCTATTAATACAAAAGTCTTGTCACCGTACTCGAACGAGTTTATCGGCAACTTTCGTTTAATCGCACACACTGTCCTGATTTTTGCACTCTGTTATTTTCTTCGGTCTGTCAATTATATTTGGAGTGAAAATAAGATACGCTATCGAACCGATCGCTGTATCGCTAGACATCGAATTAGATCACACGCAGATCTATACCGATGGTCTGGGAAAATAAAAATTGGATCAAGAGGGGTTGAGTGTGCTGAATGACGATACGATCGCGGCCTGATACGTCACTGATTTCTCGCGTGGCTCATTTCTTTCGATTTATTAGGAAAAGAGTGAGATTAGATAATTGTTTACAATATGTGCGTCTAGCTTTTTTTTTTAAAGGTGATGTGTAAAATATTATCTGAGCTCTTGAACTGATTCACAGAGATTCACGTTTTTTAAACGTTTCTCCCCGCTGAAAGTCGCGCGGAAAATTCTCAAAGGAAATGTTTCATTATCCGCCGTAATACTCGAGTGCATCAGTGATGCTGTTTAAAAATAGTGAAAAAATAATGCTTTAAGCGCCGCAGCTCATCTGTGAGCCACTATTTTAGTTTAAATCTAATACTAAAGAAACGACGACTGACAGGCGCAGACATTTTCACGCAAGACACATGGTCGCGAGCTTAAATCTTTCTTTGACAAATGTGCCTTGTGTAACTAAAAACTCGTGAATTTCCATCAGTTACAAAAGTGCTTCTCGTGAAAAGTTTTTACCTTCATACTTACACATAAAATGCAGCCTTAATTCATATACAAAATATAAAAAAAAAAAAAACAAAAAAGAAATACCTAAACGAGAAATTTCCAAACAGGTTACGGCAACCTGGCGCCAACAAACGAGCTCGGCCGTGTGCTGATGATCTTCTACGCCCTGATCGGTATCCCGATCAACGGTATCCTTCTGGCCCAGCTCGGCGAGTTCTTCGGCCAGGTCTTCGTTACGGCAGTTCGGAAATACAAGTCCTACAAGAAGAGCCAGAACGAGTATTCGAAAAAGTCACTGAGCTCGCTGGAGAAGCGTCGAGCAGGACTAGCCATGCAGATATTCATGTACCTCATACCCGGCTTCGTAATGTTCATCTTCTTCCCGGCATTTCTATTCTCTCACTACGAGGGCTGGACCTACGACGAGGCAGTCTACTATGCGTTCGTCACCCTCACGACTATAGGCTTCGGAGATTACGTAGCAGGTTCGTGATGTGTGTGTGTAAATTTGATGAATAATTCATTTTTTCACATATATATATACGGCTCGTGTGCAGTATATCGATATAATAATTAATCATTTATATGTATACACGGGGAAATCGTGATATGTTTGCGCGACAAATTGATTAGCCATCGGTCCTCATCGCGGCTGATGCTAAAAATATAAATGAGCGCCGCGAGAGTTATCGCGACCACCTGAAACAAGTCTGGCCGATCACGCGCGAATTGCTATGAATATATAATATATATATATACGATGCGGGAGCATTGATTGAAAACGAGGCGCGTGAGTCTTGTTTGCAGATTGATCGACGATTGTTTACTTCAGCTTTGTATATTTTCGATTACGTTGAAAATCATGACGTTTTCGTATATATACGTTATGTAAATTAACACAGCTAAATAACATTATTAGCCGTGTCTCGATGCAAAAACAAAAATTCCAATTTTCCAACGCACTCGACAATAAAAAAAAAAAAAAAAATACGCAATTACGCAGTATAATATAGCGTCGAATGAAAAGCTCGCATCATCATCAAGCGCGCGCAATAATTCCCGCGCGACTAATAACAAAGCGCTCGGCTCGTTTCTCAATATCTAGTTCACGCACTCAAGGGTGTCGTGCCAATTAATAATGAATCTGATCTGTTCGTTCACGCTCACGCCAGGAGAGCCTCCGCAGATTGTCTAAAGTAAGTAAGGTCGAAGATCATTCACTTCGCCGTCTTGTGTATATATGTAGCTGCTGCACATCTGTTTGTGTGTGCGAGTTTTGCAAGTCAGTAATGTATATACGTCTGTGCACTTTATGAAATTAGGTTTCTTTCATTTCGAGTCGTTCTTTTACGCTGCATCAGAAGCTCGAATTTTTTATATCGTTGTTCGCATGTTTTATTGAGTAATTGTTGTGTATTTATCATTGTCGTTATATATACACGGTTAATAGAAATTTACAATTTTTTTTTTTTTTTTTGAAAATTCAATAAAGACAACGAAAATTTAAAATAAACAGGTCAGGACAACACAAAAGGTACCGGCGTTTGGTTCGCTCTCTACAAGACCTTCCTGATCTGTTGGATCTCGTTCGGCTTGGGTTACATCGTCATGATCATGACATTCATTGGTAGAGGCATGACGAGTAAAAAGATCGCGAGGCTCGAGCACAAGCTCGCCGCTAAGCTCAAGCATACGCAGAGCAAGATCTGGCAAGAGTTTAACGAGGACGTCAATTACCTTAGGAGGGTATTCAATGAGCTTCAGCTTTCCAAAGTCAAGGTACATTGCACTCATTGACATCTCGAAATGAATTTCGCGACTGTTTTCTATGAAATTTTTAATTAATATAATTTTCTTGCAGAGGGTCTACGTGGACGAGTACGACTACGACACACCACCGCCTCAGTTTCCTCGAAGCAACAGCTTCCCGGATCTTCGAGAATTAGTCTACGGAGGTTTGGAACCACCTACGCCTCCTCATCCAAGACGTCGAGCTAATAGCGAAGTCGTTCCAATGGTTAGTACAACTAACTTTTTCCTTTTAATTTAAAAACTAATAAGCCTCTAATAACCAAGTCAAATACTTTTCTCAATAGGAGGCTCAAGTGGCGCGGGTCGTCTCGGAGACGGACCTGCAGCGTATCGACAAGCACGCGACCTTCGCGACTCACGCGATGGTCCAACCCGCCGAACTTCTCGCTCGTCTGGTCAATATCCTGGGCTACATACCGCCTCCTGACGATGACGAAATGGCACCTAACACTGTGGACAACACCTGCAACGGTGGTGTGCAGGGCTTCAGCGAGAGGGAGATCCTGGCCAGTGAGGCTACTCCTTGGAGTCCCGTGAGTATTTGTATATTCGATTGTTTCACCGAAATGACGCACCTCCAGTAGATATAATGTCGAACACATCAGTAGACATAAATCGGTTATCTGCGCCGTGTACTCTTAAAACTAGTTCATTTCAAATGGAATTACATTTTGCAACACTCCCGCTAATTGATATTTCACGGTCAACTAGATTGCGCTGAAAAAGTCCAGACACACACGCGCGTCTCCAGTGACCTTTTGTAAAATTATCTTATTTTCCTTGTATTTTATTTCATATACTTTTCGAACAAAATTTTCATTCTACATTAACTCTTCTCTGCAGGAAACAAACACCAAATGGAAGCTTGGTGGCGACGACATCAAGCCTTGCCGATCTCGAGCGACGAGCGAAGTCCGACTGGACCGACCCGAGCTCTTCCTCCAGCCGAACGCCTGCGAATGGACGTGGTCTGGTCCTGCGGCTAGTACCAAGATCCAGGAGATCATGCGAGCGAGGAAAAGTGCTCCGCCTGAGGCCAAAGAAGCCGCGACAAAGTCCCGATTCCTATCCCTGGGACTTGGACTCCCGAAGCCTGGCCTGTCGAAGAATCTGCTGCCCAGGTGGATGAGACAGTTGAACGGTAAAAAGCCGTCGGTCGAACATTCCATGTCGGTCAACGACGTCGAGGCCAGTGGAGTGGACAGAGAGAGCGCTTCGCAGCCCCAGACGCCTGGTGGTGAGTATCATTACGGGGGATACACTTATATATAATTGAATTTACCGTCGAATTTCATTTCTCAAACCGATTTCACTCCAGGCCTCAACACAGTGACCGGTGCTCCGGAGCGTCGCAACTCCTACTCTCGGCCTTACTTCACGCACACGGGTGGCGAACTGGCGGGCAGCAACCTCCTGGAGGAGACGTCCCTCGCGGACTTCCTACGTGCGCTTACTGCCTTGCACAGTCGAGTCGGTGCGGTTCCGGACGAGTTCAGCACGGCGGTGGGTCGCAAGACTGGGCCTCAGCGCAAGCTCGGCACTGCCTCGTTGACACCGCCGAAGCTGCCCAGTCTGCTGACGCTGTTCTCGCCACCAGCGGGACACAGTCAGAGTCAGCAGAACACCATCACAGCAGCGGGACAAGGGGCGTATAATCACGGGGCCAGGAGGTTCTCGCTGAGGACGGCCGAGAACAGTGGCAACTCGACGCCGATGTATCAGAGAAGAGCGACACAGGGTGCACAGGCCATGCCCAGACCTGGCAGGAGGTTCTCCCTGAGACCGGTCACCACGCCACTGGGTACGCCGCCGCAGTATAACTCGTATAGCTCGGTGAGTGAAGATTTCTTTTTTTATAAATAATTCGTTAAACAGTAGAAAGAAGACCGATATAACGTAACGATTCCATTTCCAGAATCCAA
>UCQR01019114.1:0-24700 GCA_900474235.1 Cecidostiba semifascia | reverse complement strand
CGATTACAGGATAATACGACGAAAGGTTAAATCAGCGTTACCTCGGCATGTCTCGATCGCTCTATATCAAAATACTAATGTTTGAACAAGGATGAACTTATATAGTATACATGGCACATTGAACAAGCTAGCTGGCTTGCGGTCAGTCGTCATGGCGACCTGTATAAACAACACAAAGTAGTGGAATGATACGCGTGCGTTAAGACTTGAGAAGGATAGAGAGAGGGAGAGAGTAGTAGGAACGGCTCGATAGATATAATAGTTTAACGCGAGGAATAAATTAGGAGGAAGCCAGCACGATTCGAGGGACCTTTGGGGAGGTGCACTCGAGCTTCTATTTCGATATAGAGCCGATCGATCGGCCGCTGGTAGGCTGGTGCAAGAGAGCTTTCGATAATGCCCTCTGAAGAATTGAGCTTGACAGAGGCGTGCATAGCTCAAGATCGACGTTCGTCGGTGGGAATTGTCGACGTGAATTATTTATAGGATTGAAGTCTTTCATTTGCGTTATTATATCTGCAATTAGAATGATAGACCAATAATTAGTTGTGTTTTTTTTTTTATTTTATACGTGTATAGCTTTTGATTTGTTATTATCATGAAAGAGTTAATATAATGTCCTGATGTTTACAAAAGATTATAGCTGATAAGATTAAGGGAAATCATCAAAGCTATCAATCAAAAATTCAATATATCCACATTCTTTTTGTAAAAAAAAAATAATAATTATGTGCAGTGATTGCTTTACTTCTTTGTCTTTAAAATCTTATGAAAATTTACGAAACTTCTACGAAACTTCAAAATGTTCCAAATTTAATTTCCAAACTGATTTCGGGCCAAAAACTTATGAAACCATCCATAGATTAATCAAACATAGTCCCAATAAATCATGAAACGCACCACTAGCGTTATATATTATTAGCTGCACCAAAGGAAATGTACAGTGTCAGACAAAACGGAAAATGTTTCAAAATTATTGATTCCACTGGGTTTTTAATATAAATAATATATAATACAATAATATATATAGCAAGTCGCCATGCTCCCTGAAGTCGAAGCATATATATATATATATGTATTGTAACGAGCCTGGCTGCAATATATATACGTATATCCCAAAATCTATTTTAAAGTTAGTCGAGTCAGTTCATTTACATCATCCTCTCGCCATCGTCACCGCCACTAAGCTTCAGCCGCATCAGTGTTGAAAGCGTTCGCATCGAGCCGTGTACTTAGTCCTCGCCTTTTTCGACACTTAATTGATTTTCTTGATATATAGTTAATTAAAACTAATCGATACACTTGAGTGATTTAAGCCGCAAGAGTGCGATTAATATTGGATCGCGATTATATACGGCTGGTTCAAGTGTCTATTAATATGGAGCCGGAAGTCGTAGATGCGGAGCTAAGACGACACTTGGTACGTCATGGTTTGCTGGAAGCTGCCCAACCTACGTGCTGGAAGATAGAGCATTCGAAATTGAGTACGTTTCATATTATAAATCATTTTTCTTTAAATTGTTGTATTTTAAACAATTTTTATTATAATTTTGAAAGTATTGAAATGCATTATAGATTGTCCTGCTTGATCTTTTTTTTACGCAGGAGCGTTTACATATTCAATTACATGTCTAAATACCTGTGAATGATTGAGAAAGTAGTGTAATAACAATAATCCGTATAACTTTACATATAAACAAGTTATAAGTATAAATAAAAAAATTTTAGAAACTACAAAAGATAATTCATAAAATTGCATATATTTTTTTAGGCGGTCGCGGAGTAATAGCCAGTCGAGATATCGCAGTCGACGAGCTCGTCTATACGGACGCAGCGGTGGTCCAGGGTCCGCGCTGTTACGCCAAGTACCTTCCCTTGTGCGTCAGCTGCTACAAGACCGGCTGCGTTCTTTTCCCTTGTGACCGGGGCTGTGGTCTCCCGATCTGTTCAGAAGCCTGTCAGGACGATCCACGTCATATTGATGCCGAGTGCGCTTATCTAAAAGGACTGGAACCGACGTGTGGAACCGGTTGGTCCCTAGAGCTACTCCAGGCAGTCGTGCCGATTAGGGCTTTGATGTTGCCCAGAGAACTGACGAGGGTGTTTTACAGTCTGCAGTGCCACGAGGCTGCTCAACATGGTCGAGAGGTAATTTCAGGAGTATTTTTTTTTTAACAATCAAAGTAAAAACAATGAAGAAAAATAGTGAGGAATTCAATTCCGTCTTGCTAGAAAATGCTTTTTACATATACGTATTTTAATTTATTTATAATTAAATTCTCTGCAGAGTTTTTCAAAGTATGTTAAACGCTTAAGACTGATGAAAGCTTTCAATGCGATTGAGAGTCTGGGCGATCGGCCAAGTTAGACAGCATTTGCATGTGAGATCGCTCGAGTGCGTCGGATTGAGATTGGATTCTTTTTACCGAGTTAAGAGGATAGTCAAAGTATATACGATTTCTCACATACGAGCAAAGTAGGGCAAGAACTAAGAGAAAGTCCTACGAGTTTGTATACATAGGGCCTGTGCATTCGTTTAATTGGAACCACTACGCCAGTTCTATCATTTACATAAGAGAATTAAATATTCGGGAAAGGCGAAATGATAAAAAAAAAAAACGAAAGTAAAATGTAAGACTGACTAAGTTTATCTGTACAGAGTGGATAAAATTGTTACAGCTATAAGATCGTATAAAAATAATGTATTTTACAACTTTCTCGCATCTACCTCGTCAAGTAAATGCACGCGATATACAATACATACACGTTTTACATTCATTAAGTTAAAACAAAAAGACGTCGCAGCAGTATACCCGTAGGATTGTATAAAAAAAAGGACTAACACGCTAACAAGAAAGTGAATGAAAGTAAGCGATGATAAAGAAAAAAAAATATCAATCAATCAGCACATTCAATTAGACTGACGGTTGAGCTTGGCAAGAACGGCGCTGCCGACTTTTGAATGATTCGCGCTGGGGATCTGCTCGCTGATGAACTGTCCCACTTCAATAAGCTTGTCCAGGTCGACTCCGGTCTCCAAACCTTCTCCGTGCAGCAAATAGACCAGATCCTCGGTGGAGACGTTACCAGACGCTCCCGGGGCATAGGGGCAGCCTCCAAGTCCAGCCACCGACGAGTCGAACACTCGGATGCCCTGTTTGAGGCACTCGTAGATGTTTGCGATCGCCTGTCCGTAGGTGTCGTGGCAGTGAACGGCGAACCTCCAGACGTCACCTCCTGTCATCTTCTTCAACTCGTCAAAAAGCTGAGCCATCTTCTTGGGGGTAGCTACACCGATAGTGTCTCCTAGGCCGACCTCGTAGCAGCCCATGCCCAGCAAGGCTTCGGCCACGTTAGCCACATGCACCGGCTTTATCTCTCCCTCGTATGGACAGCCAACAATGCAGGATATCATCGCTCGCGTTCGGATCTTTTTCTCCTTGCAAATCTTCGTTATCTCCGCGCAGTTCTTCAAACTCTCGGCGATCGAGCAGTTGATGTTCTTTTGGTTGAAGGTTTCGCTAGCGGCTGTAAACAGCACGACCTCCTTGACACCCAACTTGAGGGCTTTGTCCAGGCCCTTGAGATTTGGGACGAGAACCGAATACTCCACATTCGGATTCTTCTCAATGCCCTGATACACCTCGGTACTGTCGGCCATCTGTGGTACCCATTTCGGCGAGACAAAGCTGGTGACTTCTATCGAACGTAGACCAGTCTGGGACAGTCGGTTAATCAGTTCAATTTTTGTCTCGGTGGGCAGAACCTTCTTGATGTTCTGGAGTCCGTCGCGGGGCCCGACTTCGACGATGCGCACGATGTCGGTGAAGAAGCTGCAGGCATTTCTTGTGTTGTTGCGCAATGCGCTCGCGTTGCGACACCAGCTGGAGAACATTTTTGTTAGGCGAGCTGAAAAGAATAGTGGTAATTTAGTATAACGGCTTGTTATCGGAAATCATTTGTTTCGAGAGGCTTAATGAGTAGTTGTTGTGTTATCGAGTTAATGAAAAATATGTAGTGTGATGTTGATAAGAACTCTATCATTTCGGTAATTGACACACATCACACTGTGCAAAAGTGAAAATTTAATTTTTTTTTATTTTTATTTTGTTCTGAACAAAAAATGCACTAGTCTCTGAATTGTTATTTTGAGAATGCGTAAAAAATTGTATAATATTCCGAGATTTCTTTCACTAGCTAATTAAAGTACTAATTATTAAAACTTGGGTAGCTAATTATTCAAATTTGACAATTGCAGAATAACATTATTCTTAAGCGCATTTTATTTTAAATATTATGCTTTTGAAAGAACCCTTTGTTTACAATGCAAAACGGAGTGAACAATATTAACCTGTACCTATACCATTAGCATCAACCTTTGACAAAATCAAGCCCGATAATTATTATTTACAAATGCATTGCGTATAGTTTAATAATCGTAACTCTATTCATTCACGTTATTGCGCACGTGGTCGGACGAGCTACGCGTACAATAAAATAAAACTTGATGAATTACGTACACGTTGATTTCTAAATCTCAATTTATAATTTCCAGAGGAAAATATGTTTGTTCTGTGTGATGACATGAGGTCATTGAATTGAAACGCTCGAGGAACGTATTAGTGCATATGCACGCTGAGATAACGTAGCGTGTGCCCGAACAGATAAGCCGAAATCATAGCCTTACTTTTCTATTCGTTGTAACGACTGTACTTTCCCGCAATGACTCAAGAATTATATGAAATTCACGTATTCTCCAATTTAATTGTTATGTGAAGCTAAAAGTTAATAAAACTACTCACCATAAGTCCGACGATTTTAGTTCTTGCGATAGCTCTTAGTATCGCAGCTCGCAGTAACACTGCCTACACTCTACTACTGACTGCCTCGCTCTCACGATAGATAATGAATAAAACGAGAAATCACTATAGTGTTATATATCGTCTACTTTTTTACAGTTGATGTCTTTACGAACGCGAATGTGGCGACGCGAAGCGGGATCTTTGAATATTCGAGCGAACGTATAGAAATTAGAAATGCTCTCTTGTCACTCAGATATGAAGATAGATTCTTTACGTTGATTTGAATATAAAATGGCAGAAAAATACTGTAGGTACGAGAGACAACTTGTGCGCGTCGCTGTCGAACTTAGACTGGTTGTGTCCTCCGCAGATTCTGCTGCTGGGCCTTGTTTGGGTCAGCCGTGTGGCAGGAGAAGTTTCGGTGAGAGGATAGCGTCCTTGGCCATCTTAGCCAATGAGAGATCGTCCGTGCAACCCCCACCTCGAAGCGAGCCTCGAAGGGTAGTAAGACCTCGGGGTGGAGTTGCACGTGTCTTGGCGCCAACGCGTCGCTCTTATGACCTGTGTGTCGCTCGAGTTCTTCCCATCATATTAATATTGAACCTTTTCGCTCTCCCCTCGTCTACATTTTATGACGTTTTATAATCCTCATACTGCCTAGAGATCCCAGATAAATCCTGTATTTCCAGGATCTGCAATACTGCCAGCATCATATATTATGTACCGTGGCAATTTGTTCTGCCGCAGAGCGTTTTCTATTGAAAGGGGCGTCGCCAGAATCTCTCTTTCATCCCGGATTAGGCCTGCAGTTTTATTGCTATATTGTTCTGTCGAAAGCTAATATTTCTATAGTGACAATAGTCTAAGCAAAAGGTGAATGTCTGCTCAGCAGTAAATTCAATATTCTCTTGCGATTTAGATACCGATTCAACTTAGATGGGTGCTGTGTATACAATTTAAATTATTTAAAAGGAGAGGTAGTGTATCTAATCTCGGAAAATATTTTGCAGGTTGACATGCTAAAAAATAATGTCAAAGGTAGCATAGATCCGGAAGACGAAGAGTTGATGAGGCGAGTCTGTCGAGCCATGGATACAAACTCCTTCGAGACTGCTGTAATTCGGGGTGGCAAGTCGACGAGTCTCCGAGGACTTTTCCCCGTAGGTGCACTCACAAATCACCAATGTGTACCGAACACACGACACATCGTTAACGCCGAGGGCGAATTGTTGGTCTACGCTGCGGTGCCGATTGCCAAGGGCGAAGAAATAACGATGAGTTACGCCGACGTGCTGTGGGATACCCAGATGAGGCGCCAGTTTCTCCTGGCGACCAAACACTTTGCATGTCAGTGTTCGAGATGTGCTGATGTTACGGTAAGATAATGAACCACAAACAATTGTATTCTAAAGTTAGTACGTAGGTTGTTGGCATTTTGATGGTAGGAGTGCGGTTCACTACTAGGGGCTCTGAGTTGCGCCATCGATAACTGCCAGGGTAATCTTCTACCCAACACCGCTCTGAGTCTTAACTGTCCGTGGACCTGCAACAAATGTGGCCTGGTCATCAAAGGCAGACAGGTACGGTCGGATTTTTTTTTCAAAACTTCTTCATTGATGAATGTAATTGTTCGGTGTTTTTCAGCGATAAAGACGCTGTATTTCTTATTTAGTAAGGATTGTTTTTGAGGATGCCAACTTTTTGGTTTGTATTCTAATTGAAATTTCGTTGATGTGAAGTATTCTCAACGTATCTCTTTTGCGGTTGTAGATATCGTCGATTAGATCCGGAATCATTGCTGCTACCGAGGAGTTTGCGTATGAGAATCCGAGGAAAGTCTTGAGGTTCGTCAAAAAAGAGCTAAGCGTGTTGGTTCCAGAAACGAACTATGTCATGATGGAGATGATGTTCAGAGTTGTTTCGTTGTTTGGGCGATCAGAAGGATGCAGTTGGTCAGGTAACAATACCTCGAAGAAACTTGAAATAATGTCATCGTGAGTTTCTTAAAATTTGAAATGTTTTTTCAGAATTGACAAATGAAGAATTGGACATTAAAATTCTATATTGTAAGAAACTTATTCAATGCTTGAACATTTTGAATTGTGGAAACTGCACAAAGAAAGGTACTGATTTTGAGAAGTTCAAATGTAACAGTGGCACTTTAACTTATTGTATTTTTTAGGATTAATTTTGTACGAACTGTACTGCGCCAATGCAGAGAAAGTCAAACGAATATCTTCCAAAGAAAGCAATATTTGCACCTTGCTAAAAAATGAGGTAATACAACAAATATATTCAAGATTAGAATTTGTTAATAAAACTTTCTGACATTATATTTTAGACTGATTCATCTTCAAATGAAAAACTTCTACTAGAAGCCATGAAAATTCTAAAGAACGATATTGTAGCTCCGAGCGATTATCGTGCGATTTACAACGAAAAGTCGTTATTAGCTCAAAAAATTGAAGACATCAAAATAATATGAATAAGAATTATTATTCATAAAAAATTTCTTATTTAAAGTTGATCTGTATATGTATAATACAATCTGTGACAGTTCACCATAGAGTCTATATCATGTACAATATTTTTCAAAACTGGAAAACTTTCCAACATTACACACTTTAACAAACTGTTCAGTCACACACACACACGTTATGCTGTCTGTTGAAGAAGCAATTTAGCTTCTTCATATAAACTCGTGCAAGGTTTAAGATTCTCTATGTCATCCAAATCCACTTCATTTTTAGTTCTGTAAAAAAAATAATGTTATTTGTAGAAAAAATGTTTTTGCAAAAATCATAATAACATTAAATTTTAAATCTTATCTTACCTGTACAATAAGTCATCGTTGCTTATTAATTTGTATGATGAATTTGGCAAGAGTTGTTTTCTAGCTATAGCTGTATGTACAAATGCCACATTGTTTAGAAGTAACTTACTCGACTCTGAAAAATTATAGGTGTGTTAAATTACTATATTAGATAAATGTAAATACATAAACCAACCTATTGTGAATTCAAGTAATTATTACCATTATCAGTGTACTTGTTCAAGAGTTTTTCAACCAAATCCTGACCCGCAGCTCTAACCGAAATTCCAATACGTTGAAATACTGCTTTACACTGCCAACGATCCTGCACATTGTCATGACTAGTGTTAGCAAGACGCCTCGGCTGAGATTCTTTAACGAGACTCTCCCAATCAACTCCAAGCGCGTCTCCCAAACCTTTACAGCTAGTTTTGATATCCTCTTCTAATTCGCCGTCGGAAATCTCTTCGAAGTCCATAGTTTCCATACTTTCCTCTTCTATATTATTCTTATTGCTATATGCCTCGGCAGTATCCTTGTCTTTCGAGAAAACGCCATCGTCCAAAGGCAACTTGGGCGATGGATGAGATAGTTCTTGACTCTTTACAGATGCGGAGTCGCGATCATTGTCAATAGACTTTTTGAGTGGGCATTTATTTTCAGTCGTTATTTCCTCCTCCATGTTGAGTATGTCATCAGGATCGTCACTAATGTCACTAAGGTCGCTCTCCGTGTGCAGAGTAGGCAGAGGTTCGTCCAGGCAGGATCGTTTCGGTTCCGGAGGAGGTGGCTCTTTCACTTCAGGTTTCTCTTTGGGTAGCATTTTCTTATGGAAACTATCAGCGGATTTTTCTCTGCTTCTACGTGGCCTGCCTTCGGCAAGTTCCATCAATTTTTTGTTGATGGGTTCGTCTTTCATGCTATTGTGCAGTGCCTGTTTCGCAGCATGACTTGGAAGCTCTTCGCGTCTATCCGGAGTTACAAATGGCCTTCGTTTACTGAAAAGGTGAAAATGTTCATGTAAAAATCAATGTATAAAAATGGATTAATATTGATCTATTGAAAAACTATCCCTACCAATGCGCCGAATCCGTCAGCTCAAGCTCTTTAATACGGTCGTTTCGGTAAGAGGATCGCAAATGTAGTGACTGATTATCCCACTTCCTAGGCTCTCCAACTTTCCAATCAGGATTGTCGTACCTCGAGGACCATTCCTCATCATGGGCCTCAGAACGAGGAAGGCTTTCCCGGTCCCACATAGCTCGACCGCGCCACTCGCGATCCTCCCACTCGTTCGCCGCGGCGTAAGGACGCTCACGCTCTAGCCCCTCATGGTGCACCTCCCAATTGTCGCTATTCGCTTCGTCCCTGTGACGCAAAATAAATATATTACTATTACGCTAAGAAGAGAAAAAGACAAAAGTAAGAAAACACCATACCGTGCAGGTCTCAGTTTATCACCAGTATACAGAGGATGATGTAGCTCCTGGAAGGGTCTGTCCGTGGACAAGCCATACCTCGATGACGACCTATCGTCATTCCTGGTAGCTCGTCCTCGTTCTGCAAATGGACTATTATAGCGGCGCGACTCCAGCGAAGACTTCCTCCGCTCGTCTTCGTGACCATGATGCTCGCGATAATCTAGGTGGGCCTGTGGCTCTTCTTGCTCGTCCCAGTGCTCTGGAGGTGGTGGTGGCGGTGGCGGAGGGGGTGGTGGTGGTGGAGGTGGAGGAGGTGCTAACCTTCCATAGCCTCGCTCGAACTCACGCCTCGGGCTCTCCCTTCTGTCCAGCTTGATCGGTTCCTTTCCTCTCTCGTCGGCAAACCGGCCAGTGGGGTATCTGTGCCGGTAGAGTTGGTGGTCTCGGCCAGAGCTCGACTTGTCGCGCTCGCGTCCCTCAAAGCCACGCTGCGAAGACCCGCTGGATTTGGGCTCAGGTCGGCGCTCGCGGTCTCGGTCTCGCGAGCCCTTCTCCAGGCCCAGTTCCTTGGGTCGGTCCTTGTAGCGCGTCGCCTTGTCTAGAGGTTCGCGTTCCCTTTCCCGTTCACGCTTTCCTCCGTCTCGGTCTCTATCCCTGTCTCTGTCCCTGTCCCGGTCACGGTCTCTTTCTCGCTCTCGTTCGGGCCGTCTATCGCGCTCCTTGTCCCGAGCGCCGAGGCGTGAGTGGCTGCGCGAGTCCCGGCCGTTGTGCTCCTTGTCTCGGCGTTCCTTGGCGCGCTTGTCCTCCAACTCGCGGGCCTTCCTCTGCTCATCTTGACTCAGCGACTTGGGTCGGTCGAGCTTATTGCGACTGTCGTCCCGGTCCTTGCTGCGCTCGCGCTTGTGGGGCTCTCGCGAGCGACTCGTCGTCGGCTGCTTGTCCTGCGGACGTGACGTCTCGTTCCTAGAGCGCGACGACGAGGACTTGTCTGGGGTGCGGCTGCGTTTAGACGACGACTTGGCCGACGAAGAGTTACTGTCCTTGGAGTAGGGCCCCTTGGATCTGTCGAGCGGCGGCGTCCTGGACCTGCGTTCCCGGTCCTTGGATCTTGGCTTGGACCGGTCTACGCTTTTGCTTTTGTCGTCGGGAGGGCGCAGCTTGCTCTTGTCCACGTCCTTGCCTCCTCGATCGAGTCTATCCGAGCGGTCTATTCGTTCGACGGCGGCCTTCTTCTGAGCCTGCATCTCCTTTGCCATTTCATCGGCCTCGCGCAATTTCTTGTGGTGCCGGTCCTTCTCGGACTCGCGCAGCTTCGTGCGTGGCGAAGCGCTTCTCGTTCGCTCTTTGGCCTTGGCCGGCACCGTACCACCGTGAGACGAAACACTTGCTGGCACTGCGGGTGACTTCGCTCTAGGTGTAGAAATATGTTTATGAGCTACAAGCAAAGTGTTTGATTTCTTTATGGATTTTGGAGGGCTAACTTTCTTTGGGGATTCATCGAGTTTGCGTTTCTTTTTTGGTGGTAACTTTTCGATTTTAGCTCCTAAACGCTTTAACTTTAATCTGCAAACCAACAAGTTCGATTATTGTCGGGGTGAGGTGGTGAGGGCTTTTATGTACAAAAGAGGATCCAGGTTGTACACTTTGTCAGTGGGAATCAAACACTCTGACCACACTTTTACATCGGCACTGTGTGAGTATTCGAGTAGGCCGATGCAAAAGTCTAGTGGTTGTAAAGTAAATAAAGTGGCGGGTTAACTTACTTTTTCTTTCGTTCCTTGTCGTCATCAAATTCAGGCGAGGCACTGTGCTTTGCTTTCTTGAATTTCTTGACTTTCTTGCGAGAATCGGATGTTGAACTGGAGGACGAATCGTCACTACTGGAACTACTACTACTACTGGATGAACTGGAACTGTGCGAACTGGATGAACTGCTCATTGCCTTTTTCTTATACTTAATTTTTTCCTTGCCATGCACCTCCTTGTCTTTCTTCATCTGTATTTCCAACTCCCTCTGCAAGAGCTGTCTCCGTCTCTCAAGTACCTTCTCGTCCTCGTACTCTAAATCCGTTTGGTTCCACTCTTCCAAGTTCAAGTCCGGACTGTGAGATGTGGTCTTTACAATTTTAGATGTGAGTCGCTTGAATGGGTCCTCGATAAGCTACAAAGATCAGATTGCTGTAAATACCATGTACGAAAGCAAACAAAAGAGAACCACAATTTCAACTCACCAAAGGAGGATTGGTAGGTGCATTATCCTTCTTCACTCGCTTGGAAGGACTTATCAGTGTATGTGTATTTGCATATCTGAAACAGAACGGTCAATGTTGATAGTACATTGGCTGTTTTCAAGCGCACAAGTGCATATAGCAAAACAGAAAGGTAAATACTCACTTGCAGCTCTTGCCGTATGAACAATTACCAGTAACAGCCCAGTTTCTACAGAAATCAGTGGCGTTTTGAGCGGCTGTGGCGACCGCCGGTTTAGTGCCCAACCTTTCGAAAACACTTGGACGCCGAGAGTCAATATTACATTTCGTAGGGTCAACTGTTATTTTCCTTATGTTTGACTTTGACATATTATCACCATAAATGAATCGTGTTTCGACAATGGATGCACATACTTCCGCTTCCCTTAATACCCGCGGCTCGTTCACTATTCACATCGAGAGCGAGAGCTTATCTCCGACAGTTCGCGAACTACCCTGATCGGTGTTGTTCACGAGACTCTCGACGGATGATGCGAAAAATTCAGCGAGATCACAACTCGTAACGCCGTGGGTACGAAAAACGCAGCGATGAAATTGCGTACATCGACGGTAATACCTAACATAGCCTAACAATCAACAACCATATGATCTAGGCTAAATATCTTCTTGGACTGTCGAGTGTCGGACGGGACTGCACTCTCTGCAGTCATCAGACGAAGCTCAGGCTCAATGCTGCCAATCGATATTCCATTGGCAGCACTGCTGCGGCGGGAGGATTCGTAGAATTCAAAATCATCAGCTGTTAATTTGCTATGCGTATAATAGCGAAACGCACAGTGCTCGCGCGCGCAACAATGAACAATTGAAAGCAATCGTCGGTCCAACAATGGCCGAGCTCGTCATCGCCCGGCCTAATAGGTGTCCTGTAGGTAGTCGCAGACAAAAGATTGATCTCATTGGCATAAATAACAAGACGCTCCCGGTTGTAGCATCAGCGCTAAAAAAGCGAGAGAGAGAGCGACGACTCTGACCTCGCTGCGCGCTGTTTATCTCGAGCCAATGTGGAGCGCACGGCACGACGCATAAGTCCGAAGCAGCAGCGGACTTTTGTGTGTATATAGGTATAATATAGGTATACTTACTTACGCGGTAGATAGGTGTAGAAGCTATAGATATACAGCTATATTATCGCCACTGGCTGTGTGTGTGTGTGTGTGTGTATAATATATATACGAGGGTGCGCTGCGCGTCGCGAGGAAGATTGTACATCAGGTATAATAGCGAGTGCTATACATATACACACGAGAGAAAGAGGGGAAGAGGAACAGTCAGTGTAGAGTTCGACGAGCAACAAGATGCGTTGACGAAGAATGGTTCATTATACCTACATTTACATCGCGCTATAATACACGGAGATAATCAAATCCGACTCCGAAACTTACTATCGCGTATATATCTATAGGTATACTCCTTGATATTTGCAGCTCCGAAACTCCGACGAGTCGTCTCTTCGTCTATACATATATCGCGACGTGTGTCGGTATATATGTATATTAAATACATATACGTATGTATACACATAGAGAGTTAGAGAGAGACAGAGAGTAGGAGAGCTGAGCGCAAGCATCGGCGCAGACAGGCGTTATAGACTAGAGGAGCAGAGAGCGGAGAGCCTTTGATCGGCGCACGCGGATTGATATTCGTCATCCTTGGCAACGAAGAGTCGCAAACGCTGCTCCCGTCGTGCTGTACGTCTGTTGCTCTCGTCAGCAGAGCCGTCCTGCAGTGCAGTTTATTACTTAGTCGTCATCGTCGTCGTCGCTCAGCTCAGAGAGCAGTAGCTGCAGCAGCAGGCGAGACTGGCTCACGCCGCTGCGCTCGTATAATATACCTATATATATACATACACACACACGACGACTCTATACTCTTCCCGATGAGCTGCTAAGGGGACAGACGGACAGCCAGCAGTAGCGCAGCAGCAGCAGCCGCAAGTGCCTAAAAGCAACTGCGTATCATTCTAACGGATTAATCGGCGATTGAATGGTAAGCGCGCGCGGCGCCGTTGCATAACGTGATAGTGTTGTGCGAACGATCCCGGATACTCTCATGTGTGTGAAATAGGCTCAGGCGACGATTCTTCACCAGATCGACGTCGTCGCTTGCATAGGTTATAAGGCTCTGTGTGTGTATTTCGCTCTCTCTCCCTCTCTCTCTCTCTCTCTCTTTCTCGTGTTTATATCGTGACCAGCTATATAGAGAGCGAGCTGCGATGCTGCTACTTGGCTGCTCTTGAAGAAAGAGAGAGAGAGAGAGAGAGAGAGAGAGTGTGTGTGTGTGCGTCTGTCAAGCTGTTCTCTCTCTCTCTCGCTCCGGACTTGTCACTTTTCTCTTGCGCTCTTTGCTGATGCTAGCCACTGCGGGGATAATAAGCTTTGTTTACGATTTTCATTGTTTACTCTCGTGTCCTGTGACTGTGTGTGACTGTGTGCTCCAACTTCGCGAGATTCTGGCTTTCGTTATCTCGGATACGACTGATGTCGTATAGTGCGACTGTATGTGGTGAACCAGAAGCTCGCCGCGTATTTTAGTGGAAATTGGCTGGGAGCACGCTCTGAATTAATTAGACGAGTATTATTTCGCCTTTGCTCGCGGTGCTCTCTGATGTTACCTAATTTTTACTTGTAGGTACCTGTAGTTACCACTCGGTCTGGCTATTTGCACAGCTCTTTGTTTATCAGCGCTGGGATGTGAATTGTATCACTGATTGACGTTGTGTGATTGTTACGTACTGATACTCTAGTCAGTAGATTTATTATTTTCATTCATTTGTTATGTTTATGTGGAAGTAATGAGTTAAATTACATTTCTGTTTCAAGAAATCATGCCTCTGTTCGGGAAGTCTCAAAAGAGCCCAGCGGAGGTTGTGAAGGCTCTAAAAGAAGCAGTGAACGCGCTGGAGCGTGGTGATAAAAAAGTTGAAAAGGTATGTTGTGCTTGAGTAATGTCTATATGCTGGATGTAATTGAAATAATCTTTCTAGGCTCAAGAAGATGTCAGTAAAAATTTAGTGCACATTAAAAACATGCTGTATGGAACTGCCGAGTCCGAGCCACAAGCAGATATTGTTGTTGCTCAATTAGCACAAGAACTGTATAACAGTAATCTTTTACTTCTTCTTGTTCAAAATCTTAGTCGGATAGATTTTGAGGTAAGATCACGAGAACACTTTTAGTCAATGATTTAAACACGAAGAATCTTTTTAAAAGTTCAACTTATGATTTCAGGGTAAAAAAGATGTTGCTCAGGTGTTTAATAATATATTAAGAAGGCAAATTGGTACAAGATCTCCCACAGTGGAATATATCTGTACTAAGCCAGAAATACTGTTTACTCTTATGTCAGGGTATGTAGACCTTGTATGATTATACTACTGGAAATCTATCATTAATAATTCATCTGTTATATTACCTTTTCAGTTATGAGCATCAAGATATTGCATTAAACTGTGGTACAATGTTAAGAGAGTGTGCTCGATACGAAGCATTAGCAAAAATTATGATTTATTCGGATGATTTTTATAATTTCTTTAGATATGTTGAAGTTTCTACATTTGATATTGCTTCAGATGCCTTTTCTACTTTTAAGGTAATTCAATTTTCTCACTAATAAATCTGGATCTTGAAGCTGTTATTTTAACTAACTGTAATTTTGTTAACTATAATTTGTACTTTTTTGATACAGGAACTTCTCACAAGGCATAAAATTTTAAGTGCTGAATTTTTAGAAGTCAATTATGATAAAGTTTTTTCACACTATCAAAGGTTACTGAACTCAGAAAATTACGTCACACGTAGGCAGAGTTTAAAATTATTAGGAGAACTTTTACTTGATCGACATAACTTTACTGTGAGTTGTGAAAATTCATTTAATTCATTCTATCATTATTGGCATATCATGAATCTTTTTTCTGTAGGTAATGACGCGGTACATCTCTAATCCAGATAATCTGAAATTAATGATGAATATGCTTAAAGAAAAGTCTCGTAATATACAATTTGAGGCCTTCCATGTTTTTAAGGTAAAAGTTATTTCCAAATTCAGTTTTTGGTAATTTTGATCATCTACAAAATCATAATGCTCATTTTTTTCCATAATAATTGTAGGTATTCGTTGCTAATCCAAACAAACCTAAACCAATTCTGGATATTTTACTACGCAATCAAGAAAAACTGATAGAGTTCCTTACACGCTTCCACACAGATCGCTCAGAGGATGAACAATTTAACGATGAAAAGGCTTACTTGATCAAACAGATCAAAGAGCTCAAGTCTGTACATGAAAATTAAGTTGGTACTTTTTTACACCGTTTTCCAGTAGTTGTGTAAATAAAATTTACATTCACGATTTATTATTGTAACATTCAGACTCTTCGGACATTATAATACTCTGCTACCTTCCACTACTAAATTGATTTCAAGTGCTCAGTATGGCAGCTACAAAAACAATCGCCTACTTTTCTTTCCAGATTTTCGTAATAAACTTTTTGAAAATTGACACGCTAAAAAAATAGATAAAATATAAAAACGTGAAATGTGCCTACGCAATTTTTATGAGCCTATTCTGCAATAACAAATACTAACGTGATAAATAAAAAAAAACTTTGAATACTTCACACTCTTTAGAAGACATAAACTGTTTGAATTTGTGTTTTTTTATGTTTAATAAATAAAGGAATCTGAAAATTTCCGATTGTAATTATGTTTGAAAAACACACGTATTATACGCTAATAAAGTGTTACTAAAATGAAGTTCGTGAATTTACGATTATACAATATAAATGATAAAATTCGTTGTAGCTGCTGTACTTTGTTTTTATACATCAAATTACCTTCTAAATGCAGCAAAATGTATTACTTATATCGATAGGCATCTCCTGCTTCATTTTATGCTAAAAATTATAATCACATGTATATGTATAGAATTGACTGTTAAAATGTAACGCCAAAACAATAATTATTGTTTATTATATTTATTGCAATAAAAGTATTATTAAAAAAACAATCACGAAAAATTAGTACTTTTAAATGAATCGCATTACATTTATTATATTAATCAACTAATAACTATTTAATATTCACATGCACTCAGACTTTTAAAAATGTAAAATGTAAAAATTTTCGTAACAATATAAAAATTATGTTAACGTTTTGTTAAAAACGTAATCATACAAAAGTAACTATTCTAGTCTTATAGTGCAAATTCGCTATGAATAGCCATTTAGAAAACTGTAGTATAGGTAGTATTACAATTTTTAATTAAAAAAATTACTAATAAAGTGTTAACAAACTCTATCAACATTGTATCATTTTTAAGATACATCAACATACGAACAAAACAATTTTTTTAATTAAAATATTTTGTCACATACAAGTGGATAATCCAATTCTAGAAGGATATCCAATTGATCATGAGTTTAATTTCCTATTTGACTATTCATGATTTGCATTATAAAAAATATTTTCACATTGAAAAATTAAACGATCGTCGTAAATCAAATGTTTGAGGAACGTTTATAAGTCCTAAACGTGACGCAATTGACGCAATGGCTTGAGATACGCTTTTGAAAGTTCGTGGACGTCTATGATTCAGTCCCCAATCAGGCTTTGGACTAGGTAGAAGATCTGATTTGCATTTTGTTGTGTTTGGTATTGATTTGTTCTTGGTTGAATTACACAAAGATCTAAGTAAAAATTTTGTTCTCGTGTCGTTCCTCACAGCCTGAAATAAAAATAAAACTTAATATTTTTTTTTCTTCCCAATATTTAATTTAAGAAATTGAATAATACGAATGATCTTAACCTCTGCATATTCTTCATCTTCTGTAAGAACCCATATCAATGTCGCAGTATGTAAAAATAGATCTTCTTTCTTATCGGCTGCAATGGTTAAAAGTCTAGCCAAAACCTCAATATGTTCCGTCTAAAAAATGGAAGCAAGTTAGTAAGTGTAATAAAGAAATAAAATTTATAAAAAATTTTTTCGACTTACCTCACGAACATACTTTGTTGTTGGCTCAAACTTTGCTAAAGTTAATAAAATACTTATGACTTTCAAGCAAACGTCCAACCAAGGTAAGGATCTGTTAGCTCGAGTCAATATATCATATAATCTCGGTACAGCATTCAGTCGGCAGACGTTGATGCAGGCATTCGGCGATAAGCGTATTATAACATCTGAAAATCAATTATAAATATAATGATTATCAAATACATCGATAAAATAATCGTAAAATGTTGTAAATTTACCTAAAGAAGAGAGGCAAACCGACAGCTGTCCAATATTGGAGGCATACTTGAAAATTTCAATATTCTCCTGTAACCGACATGCCAACGTAGCGGATGGAACAGCGGCCTTGGCCGCTTCTTTCGCTCTTTCGCGCAGTATCGACATTTTTTTGCTAGCCGCCTGACGAACTTTAAATCCTCTCCAAGCAGATTGAATGATCACGGCGGCCCTATACTGTCTTCTCATCTCGGCCTTCATAGCTTCGCGAATTCGTCGTTCTTCCGAAGAATTGATCCACCAGTTTTGTATTACAAGAGCTGCCCATTTTCTCGTCTCAATCTCAATCCTCAGTTTTCTCAAGTAGTATATTCGTCTCCACCATCGTTGAATACTAGTGACTGCTAGAGTTTTATAACGATAGTCTCTCCTGACTTCTTTGGCGATTCGCTTAGCACGGTATCGTCTCTGTAATGCAATCACAGCAGCTCTTTGTTTCTCGTACTGCAATTTGCATTCTTTCATCTGGAGAATAGCTCGCCAGAATCGTTGGATCTTTATTGCCGCATCCCTCTGTCTCTTGAACGATTTGACTTGCAGTTTTACCCTCACCAGCATCTGCATCTTTATGACAGCCGTTTTCAGTTGAATGAACTCCATTCGTTTTTGTCTTCCAAACAAAGTATGCCTTCTCCAGTTTTCAATGAAGAGAACCGCTATCTTCTTTTTCTCGTACTTCCTCACAGCCATGATCCTCTTCCAATGTTTCTGCATCGTGATAGCCGCTTCTCGCTTCTGTCTATATGCTTTCACCTGTTGTTTCATTCTCCACGTACTCTGTACTTTGATAACGATTTCTTTTAATTTAAGGAATTCAGTGCGTGTATTCCTACTCTTGACTATGCATCTTCTCCATTTCTGAATCACTTGTGCGGCATACTTCTTCTTTTGATATTTCTTCGATGCAACGAGCGACCTCCAATTCTTTTGTATCACAACGGCTGCAGTACGTTGTCCTTTGAATGCTCTCATCTGCCTTATCGTTCTCCACATGCGCTGTACTTTAATGACACATTCTCTGAACTTGACGTATTCAGCGCGGACTTGTCGCCCAGTGACTATACTTCTTCTCCATGTCTGTATTGCAGTTGCAGCGAGTTTCTTTCTTCTATATTCCTTGAAAGCCACGTACGATCTCCAGTGCTTCTGCACTATAATCGCAGATTCCCGTTGCCTCTGGAATCTCTTCACTTGTTGCTTCACTCTGTAAAGACGCTGCATCTTAATGGCACACGTTCTCAATTGAAGATACTCCGAGCGTACTCGTCTACCCAGCTGTTTGTGTGTCCTCCACTTTTCTACAATTCTAACAGCATTTTTCGTTCTCTTGTACTGTCTAATCACCACTAACGACCGCCAGTGTTTCTGTACAACAATCGCTGAATTTCGCTTTCGCAAGAACTCGTTCCTCTCCAATTTTGCCTGGCGAGTCGCTCGCCACTTCCTTTGAATCAAAATAACCGAGAATCTGTGCTTGGCGTACGTTTCTCGCACCTGTTTTCCACTCTTCCTCGCTCGCCATCTACGCTGCAAAACTGTAGCTGCCGATATTCTTCGCAGAAGCTCTCTGTAACGTCGTCTCTCTTGTCTCATCCTGCATTGTGATTGTAACATAATGGTACAACGTTGCAATTGCAGATAATTCTGACGCGCTTCCTTCATAGCGACTCGCGCTCTCCATCTCCTCTGCAAGGTTATAGCTGCATTTCTTGTTTCCGAGTACTGCGCTCTGGTTTCCCTGCCAGTCTTGAATGCAATCCATCGAGCTTCGACAGTCCTTACGGCTTCCTTTAACTTTAAGTATTCATTGCGCACCTTACGCGACTCTATGAGATTTCGATACAATAGTTCAATCTTCACAACTGAAGCTTTCTTGCACTTGTACTCCTTTCTGGCTACGTGCATTCTCCAATTCTTTTGGAAGACTATGGCAGCGTTTTTCTTTGCCAAGAAGTTCGAACGTTCCTTTTTGGTTAAAACGACACTCCTCCACCACCTTTGTATTTTAATAATATTCGAACGCTGCTTCCTGTACTTCTTCACTTCAGTGACAGATCTCCACCAAGTTTGCAGTTGAAGACAAGAAGTTTTCTTACGTTTGTAAAGTTTTACGTCTGTTTTGGTTGCTCGGTAATTCCGCCATGCCTTTTGAATCATGATTGCGCTGTCTTTTTGATGAAGAAATTGTTTCCTCTCTTCAGTCACGGTGTGTTTTGCGATCCACACTTTTTCGATAGCCCTGACAGAGTTCTTCAGAGCGAGGAAACGGTTCCGATCTCGTTTTACACTCAGACAACGTTTCCACCATTCTTGAATGAACCTGATGGCTCTTAACTTTTCCGAATAGCGTTTCTGCTCCAACTTCATTAATAACTTTGCGCGCCATTTGTTTTGAACGAAAATGACGGCGTTTCTTTTGGTTTGGTAGTCGTGGAATACCTGTCTACCTAATCGTCGAGCTCTCCAAAGTGTCTGAATTTTGATTACCTTTGTCTTGAATTGAGTAAATCGGTGTCTTTCGTATTTCATCAATTGCTTCGCACGCCATCGTTGTTGTACTTTAATTATGGCATTCTTCTGCCTTTTGAATTCCTCTGCATAGGGCTTAGTTGATTGAATTCTCCTCCACCATCTCTGAATTTTGATGGCCGAAGTTTTAACATGTTTAAACTGTTTCTGCTGTTGCTTGGCTTCCTTTCTCAACCTCCATCGTAATTGTATCTTTTTTGCAGCTTCAATTTTCTCATGCATCACGTGAGCATACTCTTCTTTGAGCTTCTGCAGTTCTCGTCTGGCCAAGTAGCATTTCCATGCCCGTTGAATGACAGAAGCAGCATTATGTCTTCTATTTCGCAACATCTTCTTGATGTAGACATACCAGAGCTTCGACCGCCACCAGCGTTGCACCGTTTTCGCAGCTTTTTCAAATCTGGGTGCTTGAAATTTGTAGATAATCTGCCAAAGAAGAGATAGCGTCTTCTCTTTATGACCATCAGCTACACTCTTTGCATCTATGTCTCCTGTAATCGTGTATCCTGCCTCGTTCAGTGTAGTCAATGCAATACTGACGTTGTGAACCTTTTGCAAACGGGAAATAGCTGGTACTCTGCATCGGCATGTTAAACATCGTTGTCCGGTTATCAATTCCATGACCCGGCAAAGTCTAACTCCATCCCTCAAGTCGGTGCATAAATTTACTACTGCATAATCATATTCATCCAGGAAAGTTTGTTTGTGAGAAACGACGTAATTATAGCCACGTAAAACTTTGGTTATATCACCTATTCCACTTAAAAGTTCACGAGAAAAAGTTAAAAGAATCGATCTGCTATCCTTGATCAATGCTTTCTTATGGAAAAGGCATGGATCGTGACCTATAAGCTTGTTTCTCTTAGCGTAATCCAAAAAGTATACAACGAACAAAAACTTTTTAAGCATAAACTTGTTCATATGAGATTGGAATGTGTTGAGTCTTATATTAGGGTGGGCATGAGAAGAATGCATTTTGATGAGAAAAGGGTCAGAAAAGAATCTGTGTATGAGAAATCTTGATAGTCCAATCAAGTCATTGTTAGACTGGAGAGGAATAGTTTCTCCATAAACTGTTTCCAGACCTATCCTTAGCCAAAGAGGATTGTAACTGATAAATAACTCAAGAATAGTTTTTTGCAAACCTGCAATAAACAACATTTTATTTACTAAGTAAATTAATTACGAACATCTTCATTTTACTTTACTACTTACCAATATCACGATGTAAATCCTTATCCGGACGTATAAGCAAAATTTCTTTTTCAATACCAACTGTAGTCTGTGAAAGAGCAGTTATTACTTCAGGCTTGCGGAACATGGCACAAGCGGCTTTACGCAGTGTATTTAATCGCGTGGTTGTATGATATCTAGCAGATATCGATTCTTTAGTTTCAGCTAAAGCTACATCTTCCTTTGCTCTGCAAGATTGCCATACTTTTCCAACGTCAAGTGGAGCTGATTCGATATCAGTTGATAATTGTTCAGGAGGTGTCAGCAACATATTCAACCATTTCTTGAATTCCAATTCTTGCACAAACATCCACTTTTCATCACAGTAAAGAGTGCTGATACAAGGAAAAAGTTTATTAAAAAATTGCTTCATCAAAAAGATTAAAATATTATATGAATTTATATTCAAGTACCTTGCCAGAAAAGGATCTATTGTCATAGTAGCAGCAAATGGATCTGGATTGCAGAACATGCTTAAAAAATCATTTGGGTCATGCAACTTCACACTAGTTTCTTTTAATGGTTTTTTCACTGATTTGGTCTTAGTTTTATCCTTATCTTTACCTAATCCTGACAGAGAAAGCTTTGCTATTCGAACACCAGGCATTTGAATAGTTCCATTACCTAAAAATAAAATATTAGTAAATATTTTTCACATAATTAATTTATAAACGTACAAAGGTAAGTAACAACAGGATTTACTTTTAATAGATTTGTTTATCTGTACTTTCTTCTTGGCATTCACTGTATCTAAAATATGTTTGTCTTTCATAATTTTAATGCTTTTAGTGGGTGATATTTTTCTTATTGGTGGTTTACTAGAAGAACCTTTCTTTGGGGGCGAAATTTCGATACAAAAAGCCTTTGATTTTTTCGATTTTTTGTGAGTTTCTACTGAATTTCTAACTGAATTTTCTATGATATCATGATCGTGAAGATCTTCTTCAGTTATACTATCTAGAGTGGAATGCATGAGATTTTTGGTAATTGGTGATAGAGAAGTATTTTTTGATTTTACCCATAAATCTGCTTCCAAACAATCTCTTGCACTACCAAAATCTACTTGGCTCTTTGAAAACTGACTGCTATATCTTTTGTGATCAATTGTTACATTAGGTAGTTTACTAACTGGTAATGGAGTTGAGAATCCCATGTCTAAATTATTTCTGTTAAAAGTCTTAGCAAGGCAGGTTGGTTTCAAATGAGAGCTATTTTTTGTACTAGTTGGTGAAACACTCAATTCATAAGTGTGATTTGTTGAAGAATTATTGGCTGACTCAATATCAAAAGTTGCATTTTTGCTTACTGAATCATCCTCAAATGATTTGCTTTTATTAGATTTAGTTCCTGTGGAACAGAAAGTTGGCGAAAATTTCGTGTCTTCCTCAATCTTTGCACTTGGATTTTTGAAAGGTGTAAATTTGATGTCATTCAAAAGCATTGACATTTCTGATGGTAACTTCGGAGTTTCTGTAGCCACTTGTTTTGGAGATAATGAGTCATCAAACTCATCATTTTCATCTTTTAAATTATCAGACGTGTTATCGACTTTTAAATACTTAGGAACTGTTACATAAGTTTCTTTTCGTAATTTTACTTCGACTTTACTTTCCACTGTGATTTTTTCAATTTTTCCAAATTCTGAAAGAGACAAAATGTATAAGTTTTAAATAACTGCTTTTATTTATTTTTAATGAAATTTTTATAATCTTACCGTTATTAGGAGTAAATGCAACAGTATCGTTTGCTGTACTAGATTCAAAACATGAAAATTTAGATTTCAGTGGTGTAAACTTAAAAGTGGAGGAATCTAGATATTTTGAAAAATCCAATGGTGGTGATGGAGATTGATCCTTTTTTTGCTTTTTAGATTTTGCTTGTTCCAACATCCAATTAAAACCAACATTTGATACATTCTCTTTATCTACAAATTCAGAAGCCACAGGTCTCGTTCTCTTCACAGGATGCTCAACTGTGATTTTAGGAAGCTCTTGCCTAATTTTACCAGATGTATTGTTCTTGAGAGGCACTGCACTATTTTTCTTAATATTGGATATACTCTGGGTCTTTGGACCTAGAGGATTTCTTTGTTTCTTTTTAACTCCCTTCTGGACATTAGCAACTTTATTTAGGTCTGTACAAGTTAATGTAAGAGGGATATCATACTTGATTCGTCTACTATCTGATAATTGTAATATGTCTCTCCAAGAACCACTTTCCTTAGGATCCCATGAAATTATCAAATCTACTTCACTCTCTGGCTGTAGTGACCATTCGGTTGCACTTAAATTGATATTTCGCTCTTGTGGAGGAATTTTAGTTATAGATGCCTTTGCATGAAAAAAAGTAAAAATACATTTATAAAAAGGCCTTTGAAACTTGAGAAAAAGACAAATTAATCACTTACAGTTAGAGAACGATTGTTAGTATTTTTTATGTGCAATGTACACTCAACTTGAGTATTGATTTTGGTATCCAGTTTTATTCGAGTTGGGGGTTGAAATGGTGCTAACACCAAACTGTACTCATTAATCATCGGTGCTCGCGTTATGGGCTCCGCCACTTTCTTCTCCTTCGGAGTTATATTGATCTAAACATTTCAAGACAATGAATCAATAGTCATACGATTTTCACTCGAGGAGTTGGTAAACAAGTGTATACCTAAACACCGGCGCGAAGGTCTTACCTGGAAAAACATGGTTCAGCCGTCGTACGTAGATCATCTAGCCATTAATAGAAATGGAAAACACTTGATAATTCCGAAATGAGGCTGTTTAAGTTAGACAATTAGACGAGTGTAGCCTTTTTCCTGCATTTTCACGAAGTTGTTTATCAATCACCACGCACTGAAGGGTATCATCAGCAACCTACTCGTTCCCTCGCTGTCAACGGTTCCGACCGTTTGAAAATTAAATTTGTTCGAATACGCACAGATGATGGCGCTACGATCAGGCTTATGGTGGATTTTCAACAAATTTTCTTCACGCCCGATTTTATAATTCGTAAAAAATGTTTGCGGTGATTTTTACTTGAATTAAAATTATTTTTTTCCATTTTTCATAAAAACACAAGCATTGTTTATATGTATGTGTGCAAGGCTTGATTCCAATCGTAGGATATAAAAAAAAAATCTAGAAAATTCTTGGTTTGAGTCTAATACACATCATATTATATTATATGTATATAACGACTGTTAGTTATAGGTATGTTACTTACTTTATTTGTATTCCAAGGACCCTTATTGGCAAAAATTCGCATCTGTTTTGAACTCAGCTATTAGGTCTGTTTGCAATTCGTTCAGTGGCGGTCAACTTGTGCAGTCTGCAGTGCTGTAATGCATATATATAT
>UCQR01019111.1:16129-31439 GCA_900474235.1 Cecidostiba semifascia | reverse complement strand
CTCTCTCTCTCTCTCTCTCTCTCTTGCAGAAGGTGACGGTCGTTAGTATACTCCGCTCCTTCTCTCTTACATATACTACTCTCGAAAAGAAATTTTTGATCGAGTCGACGATTTTTTTCCTCATTCGCGAATAAATCACGCGTCGGCGTCATAAATCATACCTTATAGCGAGCGCGCGAGTGGATTTTCTACCGTTCGTCGCGCTCGTCACTGGTGTGTACATACAGAGTAGTAGGTTTCGCTAAAGAAGACAAAAAAAGAAGGAAGTATAGAGCGCGTCTTTTCGAGCCACAAGTTATTTGTCAACCGTAATTGGAAAGATATTAATGAGTTGCGCCGGTAGATTTTTTCTTTTCGGAGCTCGCGCTCGCTCTCGAATGACGAGTTTGTTTTAAGAAGGCTGCGGCGGCAGTTGTATGGAGATTGCATAACGACGGGCGTTTTGAAAAATTGAAAAGCAATGATAATTAAGAGATTATTGTTGTTATTATGCTGGTTTATTAAATTACGAAGATTAATTAGCCTCTCTCTCTGTATGTATAGTGTGTATATGCTTAAATTATAGATCGGCGCATATATATTGCGAAGTTATATTCATATTTGCGTGAGATGTACTTACAGCCTGTATTTATATCACGAAATGGGGGATATACAGCGGGAGAACATTAGGCAGGTGATTTATATTTGTTTTTAATAATTATCAAGTCAAATTAACACATTTTCATATGTAAGCATGTTAAATCAGATCATTTATATAATTAGCCGCGAGTACCGAGTACAAAACAACGCGTATACTTATGTTTATATTTCAAATTTCAATTCCTCGATTTCAAGCGTCCAAAACTCTCGTTACGTAATACGTTGTCAATTTTTACAAAACCCCACACTGAAATTCAACCTATGATAGAAACGAGAAGCGACGGATCATTATGAGAGCAGCTGTCCATTGTTCATTTCGTTAAAATCATTAGCCCGGCCATTATTCTTAATTACTCGCGCTCATACAGCAATCGGGCTTCCTCCTTCGCCGTGGATAATAACGTCTGTTTGCCGCTTACTCTATTTACGTGTAAATATATATGCGTGTAAAGCAAGAAGTATAGAGGAGAGAAAGAGAGAGAAAGCGCGAATTATATATAGAAAGTAGCGGATGAGAGCCACGGGGGGCGTATTCTGATCCGATGGTGGATATAACGATGCTGCAGCAGCAGCAGCGCAGTTTGGAACGTGTATAAACGTTCCGGGAATAAGGAAAAAGAAGCATCACCGCGAATATATAGTAGCGCGTTTGGCACTCGGAGCGTGTAATTCGTGTAGTTTCGCCCCCTGTTTTCCGCTATGGTTCACACTTACGGAGAGAAAATTATTCTCGCCGCGCGCGCGACAACGTGGTATTTGAATTTTGAACTTTTGAGGAAATTTCCTCACGAACCGGTTTCGCCTGACGCAAGACACGTGTATCGATCCCACGTTATTGAAATTGAAAAAAAAAGTCTTGGTTCGCTATATACTGACACGATTTATTCGTTCTCTTACACGGAACCACAGTCAAATCATTAGCTGTGTATTATCGCGAAATCGTATTTTTCCTCCATTTCCTTTTTCTTCGCTATATACTGGCCGCATATCGCGGACACCATAAGTTTCCCCGATAATACTGCAGCGAAGGCCGCGCTCTTTATAATCACGATATCTTTATTACAAGTGTTCCCACATAAACAATTAATTAACCGGCCAATAACGAGACCGAGAGAGCAATCAATTAAACGCTTCCTATTTATCGTGAAAACCCGATAATGTACACCGCGCGCAAAACGGCACTTCGCGAGAGCGCCGAGCAGCTCAATGGGGATCAGCTCGTGAGTGTATGAATGGGCGAATCGCCCGGGGAGATTGTATACTTTTATAATGCGTCGCTCGTATGTGTGCTGCTGTAATTTTTTTTTTGTTTTCGGCTCTTTGAGGAACTCGTAGCTCTCGATGGTGTATACAGCCGAACGAGAGCAGAGAGAGATTTTTTTATTGCGTATAGCTGCGAGCGATGTAACGGACGTTGGGAGCAGGCTATTGTTTGAAAAAGTGGCGCTGCTGATAAGTTTCGTGCTTGGAAGGATCGAATGAAGCTTTATGTTGTGCAGGTGATGCAAAAAGTTGGTGTCTAATGACGTGTTGACGCTGAAGAGTCTCTTTAACATTATTGTAAAAAATTTTAACATTTATAAGTGTTGTTCCAGAGACAACGCAGATTACACGGCGTTCAATTCGATCACTCATCGAGAAAATTCAAAAAGTACATGCATCAAGTTAAAAAACCGAAGCTCTTTCCAGGAAAGCCTATACACACACACACACTATACAATCCGTCCTTTCAATATCCAAACTCCGATCGAAATTTATGCAAACCACCGAGTACACACCCCACTCTCTCTCTCTCTCTCTCTCAGCAGTCTCCTGGAACATAGCCATCGGGTCAAATCGGCCGAACCGATGCAAACTTTATACGCGCACTCTCATTCATTATAATTCGCGTCCACGCAACTTTTCTCTCGCTCTCCTCCGCCTTTCTCCTCTCCGGATTTCGGTCCGTCGCGTCGCGTTTATATTGGCTCAGCCTCAAGCATATGCAAAACTTCGAGGCTCGATTTAAAACGGGATATTTGCGCTTCCCTCCGGTGTCCGGCGGTGTGTATACGAGGAAAAAAATTGCTGCGCTCGTGTCTCTTCTCTTCTCTTTTGCTGTGTCTGTGCCCCGAAGTCTTGTTTTGCCTATACACGCGCGCTTTTTTTGGCCGCGCGTGTGTGTACGACTTTTCGGCGTTAAAAATGACCCTCGAAATTAGCTCGCGACGACAGCGCTTCGGGGGGAGAGTTTTTCGGTACAATGCCGTGTGCTAATGATGCTCTTTGAGAGATATGGAAAGTAGTGTTGTATTTATGCGAATGCATGGTGTTGAGAATCGTGATATTTTTGATTTTAGTTTATTTATATCGTCGCAGGTTATTATTAAAATTTTGTAATATTTACATCCAGTGCATATATATACACAAATCTCCAGCTGCCATGTAGTGCTTGTCTCTCCTCCGCGAACGAGAAAAACTTCACCATCAGCAACGCGTCAGTTTACCTGTTCTCTTCTCGCTCTCTCTCTCTCTCTCTCTCCCTCTTTCTCCCCCAACGAAAAAAAGCTCCCTCAAAGAAGAAAAAGAAAAGACACAGCGCAGCACGAAGAAGCCGACGATCCCGAAAATCACCTCTGATGCACACACACACACACACACACACACACACACACATACACGTGCTGCCAGCAACAGCAGCAGAAGCTGCCTCGAGGGCACGACTTGGCTACCGAAGTGCAGATCTCCCCCGTATATACCTATATATATATATACATATATACGTGGTACACGTTCGCGCCACTCCCTCTTCATTTTCTCCGGCTTTTTCGAGAAAACGAACCAAGAAGCTGCTGCCGCTGCTGCAAAAACGAAAGATAAGAAGAAGAAGCTGCTGCAGAAAAGTGCACCGCCATCCATCCATCGCGAACTCTATTCTCTCCTTCGCCGCGCGCACGGCGCTAATGATAGCGTACGGGAGCGACGTGTATAGTATATATATATATATGTATAGCATGTGCGGAGAGAAAGAGAGAGAGAGAGGTAGCAGAAAATACCGGCGCATATGTGCCAAGTGTGGATACCTGACTGCCGGACGCGCGTAGGGGGCTATACTCCGGCCCTGATTACCATTATCAGCGACAGCGAGCAATGATACGTTGGCTCACTCTCTTTGGTGGGCGATGGTTTTTAATTTTCGTTGTTTCATTTTTATTCGTATATAAGAGAGGAGATTGCGCTTTTTGGCAGACGTGTAACTAAGGATTATGGACGATCGTTCATCACTGCGGTAATTAGCTATGGACTGCGGGAGGTTATTCGGTGTATATATATACTGCGATGCTTTTGATTGGACTGCTTCGTATTTGCGGGATACTCTTGTATTGAATTTTAGAAGTTACGTGATGGTTTTAATTTAGTATGGTACCCGTGCGCGATTGCCAGGCAAAAATTTCAAAATTCTAATCAATATCTAGGATTATAGTCTCAAAGGACTCGCGTACACCCAAATATATTTTTACACTCATCCCTCCACATTCAAGTCTCAATTATAGAATCGACCACAGCAGCATCGAAACTTCCAACAACGTCCTCCACAACATGTATATACCTATATAAGCCGCAGACGCCTCCGCACTGTGCACATGAAACATTACGCATCGGCAGCAGCAGCAGCAGCAGCAGAAGCAGCCTTGGAAGCTCGCGAGCACTGCTGGTCCATTATCGGCGAGGTATATATACCTTGTAGGGCATCTTTCGAAGCACGTAGGAGCCTTAAGTGCTATCCCCGAGGCATCCTCCTCCTCCACTGCTTGCTTCTTCTTCTTCTCCTGTTCGCGCGGGCTATCTGTGCTCCTTGTAATACACTCGCTGTTGCTCTCTTCTACCCCGGGGCATCGAGCCCAGTGATTACCCATTGAGGGTGGAATTCATTACGGCGAAATCCTTTAGCAAGAGAGAGAGAGAGAGAGAGGTACTCGAACGATCGGTATATATGTATACTGTATACGTATATAGCTATATAGGGGGAGGATGATGCACCGGCGTAAGAAAGAAACTGAGACTGTGAAATACGAAACTGAGAGAGAAAGAGATGTGTAAGGATAGCGAGAGTTGCTTTGATACTAGTATAGTTGAAGTAAAGAAGCAAGAGAAATAATTAAAGGCTGAAGAATAATCGACTTTGTTTTTTTGAGGATGATGGAACGGAAGAAGCTACTCGGGTTTAAGTATGTCTATTGATTGGCTGTTATCTTGGTTTTATGAGTTTTTGGAGATTTTGTGAGGAGGTAGCGGAGTGATGTGGAGGAGTATTGATATCGATGTTGTATTATACTTTTTAATTTTAATTATTAATATACAAGATTTAAAAAAAAAAATCAATAAGCTTATGTCGAAGTAATTTGTTCTGTTTTCGCTCTAGACACTTGTTTTGTGTCGTATTATACAGTTAGTTATTATATAATTAACATCAACTAATACATATTTTTGTGCAATTAAAGTAGGCAGCAGTTATAGCACGAGCGACCCAAGTAGCAGGTTCGACAAAAGACAGTTTTGAGATACATGTGACATACCGCTATATATGTAGTATGCGCGCAAATAGTGATAGAGGGAAGTAAGAGAGCACCTATGCGCCACCTATCTTCGATGACCAGAGACCCGGAGAGTTTTAGTGGTGGGGGAAGAGCCACTCAAAAAAGGCTTTATTTTACAGCGTATCTAAATAAACAAAATTAACAAATTAACCCAATAGGTTAGACTCACAACAGTTTTTGATAACGATTTTTAATACAGGCACTTCCTTTCAATACTTTTTCTATCCTTTTCTGATGTTGTTCATTTCAGCTCGTTCCAAAATGTCGTTGCGTCAGTCATTGCAATGTTTCATATTGCAACATATACACAACGTTTAATTTACAAAATAAAATTCCAAGAAGCTCAATAACGATCCTCCCACAAATCGTAACTTCAATCACATAAAACACATCAGCAGAGCACAAACTACCAGTAAAAAGCTACTGCACAAAAACCATCCCACAAAACCACACATACATACACACACACCCACTGCAAGTAATATGTACAACCATCTTTATAAACTCTCTCCGCAAGAAGGAAGCTCTTTCTCTCTCTCTCTCTCTCGGCCTATATGTATGTATACCGATTCAAAACATCCGCAAGCCTCGTGCACGAGAGAAGTAAGAACAAGACAAGAAGAAGCCTCTCTCGCGAGCGTATACGCGCCGCCGAGTAAAAAAAAAGTTAATGACGAGATAATTGCGAGGGCGAGAGGAACTGCGGGAGTTATATGCGCCCGCGCAGGATCACAATTCGTAATCGACGAGCCGTGAGTATGTGTGTGTATATATGTATACAGATAGTTTGTTGGAGCTGAGGAGGAGGAGGAAGAAGAAGAAGAAGCGCGTGTATACCCCGGAGGTTTGTCTCTTCTTTCGGTGCACACTGCGCTGCGGTCAGCTAAATTGCTCGAGGTGTTTTATACGGGCTACACCGGTGAGTTATACTGCACCGCCTGCAATGGGTATAGCTGGTGATCTCCTTTTTCTTTTGCTTTGTTTTGGCTTTGTAATGAATGGCGAATAAACAATGGACTAGTTTGGGGTATTTTTTGATACTAGCCGAAAAGTTTGTGTTAAAAACGTAACCTGCTTTTTACAAAGCGATAAAAGTATACATGACCGTGAAAGATCCGAAGGAAGGAGAGCATATCACCTGCATATAGGTAATATATATAGATTTTATCTGAAAAGATTGATTGTGAATCGCTTCTTAAATTGGAAATCCCGCACTTTTTCAAAGTCACACGTCCGCTGGCTCCGCGCAGAAAAAAAAACACGCCGAACCTCATTAATCGGAATCTTATATACATATATAGGTATATATACGAAAAACGATTAAGCCAAGCGCATCGAATTCCAATATATGATCAATGTCCGATAATTATTTACAGAATATATACATCCCTTTGAAATTAAAATATTTGCGCCTGTGGCATCAGCAAAGTATACATATTCCTCATTAACCAGGTGCAGGTGTTAAGAAAATTGATATACAAGCCCACGCGACGTTCATTTCACTGCTCAAATATTCATAACCGCGCAATAATCGAACGGCGACTATCTCCGCCAAGCGATCTTCAAACATCGAAATCGAGTGCGCTGCAGTAAAAGTTCTTTCCGTTATTTCCTTGCAAAAACAACTCGCGCGCAGAGAAATTTTGACTTTGCCACCGCATAAATTCCCGCGCGGCAATACAGGCTATATCCAATCGTCTCATCAATCAAACCTAACTCGAGAACGCAGCAGACTGATTCTCCCAAGAGACTTTATCAAAGCACGCGTGCACGCGCGTTTTCCTCTCCGAACGCGCATACACGTTCCTTTTTTCCGCCAGATGTTTTTGCGCCCGTCAAGAAAGAAAGAGAGAAAGAGCTGAACGCGCCCGAACGTGACAACGATAATCAGCCGGTTAAGTGGGCCTTAATTTCCTTGGTGCGGGCGGTCATGAAAGGAAAGAGGACGAGGAGAGGCGGCTGTATGTTATCCTCGAACGGCTCTGGGGATATAAGAACGAGAGGACGAGTTTATAAAGAGAGAATGAGGGAGGAGCGGAATAAAGAAGACAGTGCATCACGAGCGTTCGAAGCTTTTTTTAAATTTTTGAATTTTAGCTCTCAAACGAAAGGTGATCTCCCTTCGTATACTTGCCAAAACACACAAGCAGAGAATGAAATACTCAAGCCTGCGGGCAACTCTTACGCTGTCAACGTGCAAAATTTATTCGCAAAACTACGGGCGCGAAAAGAAGTAGCCCGCGCAAGAAACATCGTGTCACGTCGCACAGGTATATGTACACATGCCGCAGCAGCACACACACCTGTTCCCAGAAGCAGAGAAGCGTATACAGAGTACAGGTATTATAACTACGTGCAGTCGCGCGCGATATAACTCGTCCCCTTGCGGCGCGACAGAAACTCCCGCGCGCGCTGAAGCCAAGTGTAATTGGTCCCAATCAGCCTCACGGGTTCTCAATTGCTCGCTTTTCACGGAGGAGAGAATCGAGATCTGCGTGGGCGACTTCTTCTGAAATCCCGGTTAAACCGAGAGGCGAGATTGCTGTGGCTGATGATTGCCGCAGTTTTTGGGGGTATAATGAGGGTTATTTGGAAAGTTTCGTGCTTGGGTATTTCGGCACGTAGTTACGTACGCACTCGCGCAGTTTTTGGCTGTATTATCGCTTGTGTACCGATCGCTTTAGTATACGTATTTTTCGCCCGAAATTGTTGAATTTAAATACGTTGATTTTATAATACGTATATACGCGAGAGCAGATAAAGAAAGAGCCGCAAGATTACCAGTTGAGAATTACTGTCACACGAACACGCGGGCCATATCTCTCGGGGCTATACTGCAGCTGCAGCCGTATGCGAAGGTGGAGGAGTATATAAGTAGGCAATGACAAGTGCGGGAACGTCGACTCGGCAGACTTTTTCTCAGCCAACTCGCCGTCCCGATAGATTTCAGGTATTTCGCCATGAAAAGTAGTATAGTGACTCGGTGTTTTTCTCAGTGTCTTATGAAAAGTTGACATGAGAGCTGAGCGCGTATAGGATGACTACTTCGACTCTATATGGATCGATGAGGAATTCTTGCGATGAGAACATTTGTTTCTTGTTAGTCGTCGATTTTGATAACGTCGGTAAAGAGGAAGTTGTTTTACGAAAATTCCTCACCTGTTCTTGGAAGAAATACCACACCTGTATAGTCTCGTTGCCAATAAACAATCAATCTACAAGCTTTCTGCTAGTCCCCAGACTTTCCAGATATATCAATATACACACTGCAGAAAAACTTCTATTAATTAATCAGCCGCCGCAACTATAGCCGATCGATAGTTTGATTGCACACATACACACAAAGCTCGTTAATTACGCGCCTTCCTTCGTCCACCTCTTTCACACCAGGAAAAAAATCATCAGCTCTGATTTACGTACTCGAAACAAATGTTAATTAGCGTCGTTCACTCTCTCTCTGTCTCTCTCCTCCACGCGTATTATACCTTTTGTGTAACACCGCCGTCACCGCCGTTGCTGTCGCGCGCTGCACACGCAAATCCGCTAAAAGTCGCTGCGCGCGGGCACTAAATTTTCATTAGCTTTATTTCTAGAATCAGCGAAGGCGCTTGCATTTCCCACGTTTGCGTGTAGCTACGTGTGTACCTATCGCACCGCGAGTTTAATGGACCTCTCCCTTTCGCGACGCGATTATATGTGAGCTAGGAGGAGACGATCAAGTGTATAGGCGCCGCCGCCGCTGCCGAGAGGATCTCTGCTGCATTGGTTGATGAACTTGAATCGGGGACGGAGATAGCGCGAGGGATTTATTTGCGGTTTGCCGAAAGCAGTGATAGTTTCTTTAAAAAAAAAAAAGAAGAAGAAGACTTATTAATAAGCTACTTCTTCTCGCATTCTTCTTCTGCACAAAAATCCATATAGAAAGCCAATTATATCCGTCGCTTCTCTCTCCGTACACCTATAATAATACATATACGACTTCGAATCCCACCATTCGTAAAAGCTGACTCTCTCTCGATCGCCGCGTGGAATATCGAGGTTCAGCATCATTTTATATAGGCTCTTGCGCACCTTGGCAGCGGTCATCTATTGTTCTCGGCCTTTTTCGCGGGTCTTAAAGAGGCCGAAGCTGTGATGCGCGGCGCCATTACGCGCGGCAGCAGCGTCATGCTTCTGTGTATGTATATGTGTGCGAGCATAGGAAGGAGAGAAGAAGCTCTCCTTATCTAGATCGCATTGTCCGGCTGTCCGGATCTATCACCTCCCACAATGGGCGTGCGCGCGAGTTGCGGCGTTGGATAAAGGAGCTCTCTCTCTCTCTCTCTCTCTCTCTCTCTCTTTCTCTCTCTCTCTCTTTCTCGTGAAGATATGTATTTTAAGGGAAAAACGAGGAGAGTTGGGTTGACTTGTGGGAGAGAGAGAGAGAGAGAGAGAGAGAGAAAGAGAAGGGACAAAGAACGAGGGGAGACGTAATTGATTTTGACTATTCGATCAATTTGTGTAGTTATACACATTGTAAATTTTCCTCGCGACTGTTTTTCCTGTTTTATGCAAATGTTTTGCTGAGGAATTACAGCAGGTGTATTGTTTTTAATTGACCAGGAAAACTTTTATCAGCGTAAAAGCTCTTATTACAAGCGGAGCAAAGTATAACCATGTGATATTTATACCTATAGAAGCATAGAATTAAAGGAATCCGAGTGAAAGTTTGCAGAATGCGTTCCTTATAACAAAATAGAAAAATCGTCTTGTCTATATCTTTTATTGTGTATTACTCTTGTAAAGACGTATGATATAAAATAGTAAGAAAGCTGAGTAATTATTGAAAAGACCTTTTAATTTGACTCATTACCGGATACTATCTCTACATGAATTTTCCTGTCTCTGGCAATTTGTAAAAGCTTTTCGCAAATTAACAATCGATAAGCTAACTATCTTCGACGTACATACAAACAAGTTGTTAACTTTATCAGCAAGAACAACAGCTCGAACTTTTCCTCAAATTGCGTACACACGTCAATAATCATACAAGTATGATATATCAGGAAGAATGTAAATAGATGTCGGATATCACACGCTAAATATCTCATATTAAGCCGAGAGAAAAAAAAAGCCATTAATGTCCCGGTCTAATCATAAAAATTCTCGTCGCCTAACACACATATATACACACACCATCAGTCGCATTAAAAGACTTAATAATCTCCGCGCACGCGCGCGAAAAATGAAAAGGCGCATATTACAACCGGCTTTTCCAATATGTCCAAGCATCAAGCCAACACACACACACACGCGCAAATTAGTTCGTTCATAAACAATTTCAAAATTCCTCTCCTCCGATATATCCCACAGCTCATTAACTCGATCAAAGTACATAGATTAAGCAACGGCGCGCGGCCGCAAAGAAAACGATCGACGAAATTAGGTCCGCTGCGCGCGTGCGATTGTTTTTGCTTCACGCATCGTTGCTGTCGCTGCTGCTGCACCACGCTTTCTTTAAAAAAATACACGACTCTCCGCGGTAATTTAGCACTGCGGGACTCATGCATAAATTAAACGCCGAGAGCGATTTCGTCGCGCAATTACCAGCTGCGCACAGCCGCCTGTCGATATATGTATAGGTATATATAATATCTCTGCACACAGTGCCAGTCTTTTTTTTTCTTCTTCTTTTTTTTTTTTTATTTTTCCTTGTATAATAACGAAATTCGCATACCACCGCGAGCGATTGGGATTTCTCGTTGGACGCACTTACTTCGGAATTATCTCAATTATACACGCGTGCGTTACATATATGTATATAGGTACACAGACGAGAAGAAGCACGAGTCCGCGACGCGTGCCGTTGCAACGAGAGAGATATATGTTGAAACGAAAAATGGGAGAGTAGGACGACAAGTCGACGTCTAATGGAAAACCTAATGATGACTCGATGCTCTTCTTTTCTCATATCTCTCATATGTGTATAATTAGTTTGACTGTTGATTACTTACCAGCGCTATAATATAAATATACACCGTTAAACATCGACATCAGGCTTCGAGTTTTCCTCTCGTCGTCCATTTATCAACTGAATCTCGATCGTTTATAATCTAAAATTCCCGCAAACGAAAGCTTGTGCGCAGTCACCAGTTAAAAATAACGAGACGCATCCATTCGAACAATAATCCTGCAGCTCGTTCACCGGCTGAATTTATAATAACAGCGGGTCAAAGCACTGTAAATATAGTATAATACACAAGCGAGTTCTCTCCCTTTCCAAGAGAGCGGCACCTCTCGCTTATCTCGTCGCATATAATCCAGCCGCGATCTTCGCACTCCATATAGCCTAAGCGGCCGCGACAAGTTTATGGCAGGTGCGCGCACAATGACAGTGGTAACGAGGCCCGCAGCGCGAAAATCCGCGATATAGACCTGCTTTATAGTACAGGCTCTCGCGCGCTTCTTTTTAAGGTCCTATATATACGCGAGACTTTTGTGTTTGCCCTTTTCCGACAATCTTTTACAATTCGGCAGTGAAATTACAATTCTATCTGTCTTTATTAATTAAGCCTTCAAATTAGAAGAACAGGCCAAAGTTAGAACGTCACAGCGATGAAGCAAAAGTAAAATAAGGCCAAGATAAATATTGCGAATCTTCGCGTATAGTCGCTCTACACGACACGCACTGCACACACACAGGAATGTATATACAAAGTGTGCGTATGGCTCATTAGGGCGGATTCTCTTAGACATGTATACACATATACATACAGAGGATGCTGTAGTCCGCGGTGGGAGGGACAGGCAGAAGCTGCAGCGGGCAGTTAATATTGTCTCCCGCGGGCATATTTTACTCGGCGAGATAGGATCTATACGCTCTCTCTCTCTCTCTTGGGATGCCAGGCTAAAAGCTACACATGTTTATCAGCGCGAGGAGCTTTCCTCCTCTCTTGCGCTCCTCTGCAGAATCCTTCTTGATGCTTGGGATTATCTCTATACTCTCAGGTAGCTCGGCTGCTCGTCACCCTCGAGCATTTTGCTACTGCCATATCCTTTTTTTTCGTTTTTGTTTTTGATTTAGATATTGTTTATTAACCGGACATTCGTTTGCGGTATTTATTATATATGCGTCGCATATCGTCATTGTTTAATTGAATTGAAGGAGCGACGATTATTCGTTTCATTTTAAAACAAAAGCAGCAAGACTAATGGCAATGCGGCCTCAAATCATATAAGAGGGTTAATTGCCTTGCCGCGCGCAATACATATATATGAATGTATCAAACATAACGATACACGCCCTTTTATTTCTAAAGCAATAAGGCGAGCCGTACGCGCGAATAACGCGCTCGGTGCTTCCGTTCGTACCTCGGGGGCGTAAAATAATTCCCATCCATTCCTCCTACCATATACACGATCCTCTTTTGATACATTTTATATATACAGACCCGTATGACGTTCAGCCGGGTGCGGTTCGAGGCTAAATTAAAAAGCTCGCTCGCGCGAGTAAAAGTAGTAGGCGCTGCAATCAAAATATAATAATGATCGCCTCTCTTTCTCTCTCTCTCTCTCTCTCTCTCTCTCTCTCTCTCTCTTTTGCGAAAGTCGTTCTCTGATGCAGACCAGAGGCGTTCGAATTATGCTTTCGTACATCATGGGTACGCGTGCTGGAGATAAAAAGTAGTCGTGGTTGATAAAAAGAAGAGAAGCGAGGTAATTGCCTATATGTAAGTGTACTTGTGCGTGTACGTATACGCGGAAAGAAAGGAGAAAGAGAAAAATGCTCTGTGGTGGATTTGAAAGTTTAGTATGCCAGACGTGAACTATAGCTAAAGAGATTCGAATGGCTAATGATTGAGTCTTGCGAGGAATACTTTATCACTTTCAGGAAAGATCTTCAATATAATTCCTATATGAATGCATGTATGCATATAAGTGCCTTTTCGTATAACGGAGTTGGCTGCGAGGTTATCGAGGATTAATTTATTACAATATTACAGCGCTTGTGCAGGTGGATTTAAAGGAAGATGAGACATGAGAATTGCGATATGCGTATCTTGTAAAGCTTTTGTTTTGATTTTGTCGAGAAATGAGTAGTTTTCCGGCTAATGCATATACATTTAGCCGCGTGGGTAGTTATTTATGATGCGCGTAAGGGATTGAAAACGGGTAGTCAAGTTTAATGATGTACAGGCTCATAAAATGCTGCAATATATGCTAATACCTGCGCTTCTGCGATTGAAGTATGTCTCGCGCTTTCATCTGTTTCTACCTACAAAGTTATTATGATTGAAAAAGTTACATCTGTGGACTCCTAATAGGAAATGCATGTATATATGACTTGAATTATCCAAGTGGGGATATATATGACTTGAATTATCCACTTTTTAGCTGTATCTAGTCCTAGTCTAATTTTGAAGTAACTAGCTAGAAGAACTAGTTGGCTAGGAGACATGCTATTTTCGTTTGATTTTTAATTGTAATACTGATACATACACGTCTCGAAAAAGCACGTAATCACTTGTCTTGAAACATATTGAAAAGCTTTCAAATCTTTGAGTATATATTTATGTTCAAAGCCAAATATTATGCAACTATTTAAGTTATATGTCTCCCCATATATGAAATATTTGCACATTTCCTCTGTCGATAATACTTTAACAGATTGATATTCGTAAGATATTTATAAGATATTTATAAGATATTAATCTTTAAATATAACCAAGTAAATTGAATAGGAAAAAATATAAAAACAACCTGCACTTCAGATTAGCCGGGTTTTTGTTAGCATGGATACCCGCCGAAAAAAAATTTTTCAGAATCAGCATATTTTTCTCAGAAGTAATCTGATTAAAACTATTAGTAATATTACATTATATTACAAAAATCTTTGATACTGTTAAAAATATAAATAAAAGAAATTGTTTTTAATAATTTTTGTGTGAATTCGAAAAATAACCATTGACTTTCTGACGAAGGGTAATCTAAATTACACAAATTATTCAATATTCATGTTCACAAAACTTTTTTTCCTCAAACAATTTACAAAAAAAGACTATTCTTAATAATACAGGTTTTTAAACAATTGGCGAAATGATAAGAAGTAGTATAAAAACCGAGCTACTCCAACAATACCGCAACAGTTGAAGTCATCAGACATATACTTAAGAAGTCCTTTATTAAAGAATCCTTTTAAAACATGTCGAAGAAAATCATTTTTGTTATTTGCATTGTGGCTTTCATTGCCGATGGTAAGTGAATATTTAAATCTTCTAATATCTCTTTATTTTATAAATATTTCATAATAATTTGTTAATTATTCATCAAATAAATGTATTTTAAACAAGAAATGTTTATGCTTATGTTCGTATCATGTCTCAAACTTTTTCAACTTATTCACATAATTCCATTAGAATTCAGTCAGGTTATTTGCAAAATATTAACAGTAACATTTTTTAAATAATTAATTGTTTCTCAACATAGCATACGCAGACCGCTGTGATACGGAAGGCGTTCGCTCTTGTCAAGCAGCTTGCAAGCAAAATTATTCGGACAGATTACCATCGTATGAGAGCAGTCCTGGAGTTTGCCTGTGCGTTCCAAGTGGTTATCAAGAAGCTTGCCCAGATACCTCCAGTTAATCCAGTTAAACTTTTGATAAGTATCACTGTACTATTTTTTAAATAATTGATTGATTTTTGACATAGCATCCACAAACCGCTGTGATACGGAAGGCGTTCGCTCTTGTCAAGGAGCTTGCAAACAAAATTATTCGGACAGATTACCATCGTATGAGAGCAGTCCTGGAGTTTGCCTGTGCGTTCCAAGTGGTTATCAAGAAGCTTGCCCAGATACTTCCAGTTAATTCAGTTGTACTTTTGCTAAGCATTACTGTACTAAATGTAATGAGCGAGAATGAATTAATAAAGGAAAAATTTTAAATTATATTTATGAAGTTAGCAATTTTTACGGTCCTTTTTCAAAATGAGATAAACCATAGTTTACGTAGTCGGTATGAATTCTGATGAAAAATATTTTTAATAACTAAAGAGTTTACATTTTCATCAAACTTTTTTACGAAAGAAATAGTTGTATTTCATACAAATTATAGG